>QVIE01003340.1:0-17778 GCA_013387415.1 Panellus pusillus | reverse complement strand
CCCTTCAACCCAAGTTATAAGTTGCGGGCAACTCGGAAGAGTGAAGATGAACTAGCTCAGTCTAAGTCTTCATTTCAAGTCTGGTTGAAACATGGGTACCAAGTTAACTTCCAGATCAAGCAACTTCGAAGTGCGTTGTTGCACTCTCAACTCTCAACGTCGCACAAGAAGCCTGAAGAAGGCACCCGTGATTGTCCCCATCAGTGAGCCTCTAGGCACCTGGGTGCCCATAGGCACCCCATAGGTACCTTCTCTGCATCCATTGGACCTGCTCCGCTTTTTTTTCGTCACAATGCCCGCCTGATAATAATGAATAAGTAGTATGTATATTTTCACGGGCATAATCACATTAGCAGTATCTATCGGAATGCAGGTGACATACAAAAATTTCAGGTGCACCTGCCGACGTCTACCTCGTTGTCTAGCGCCCTCCAGACCACATGCAAAGTCGCCGGCGGTGCAGCGCGGCCCAGCTCCCGACTCTTTCCGATTTTCCAAAACAGGGTGTGGGTACCATGACGTGGTCCACGAGGTACCCATGGGTGCCCATGGGTGCTCAGGGCTGTGCGATTGAGAGTTGCATGAATGTGCAGTGTGATTGTGGAAGTTCGAATGAAAACTGAACTTCGATGTACGGGCTGTACAGCTCCTTGATCAATGATCGGGAAGTTCGCCATCACTCACTTGATTGTTCGCCGACGCAGTTTGGAATTCTACCGCAAATAAGCCGCAAACCACAGACTTGCAAGTTGAACCAACAGAAAAAGTACGTAGTTAACAGTTGAAATAGCACAAAACCACCAAAGTTGACGGTTGATTTGGGGCAAAAACCACAGTTTTGGCGGTGAGAGTTGTAATAAAGAACGAAAATAACGCTCATATTATTGCTGTTTGCATAAAAGTTGGCACAACCTGAGGCCTGATGTGTGATCATTTTTGATCATTCTGAGTCCCTCCAGCAAATGTTTCTTTTTCTCCATGAATCCTCAATAGATTTCTTTTGTTCAACTTTGCAAAATTATATTTCAACCAGGTCGAATTTATTGTGGTGGTAGTTTGGAGATATTTGGTGTTGCTCAAAGTTTCTGTAGTGATTGATTGTGCGATTTTTAGCCAGGGAATCAGATAAATTTTTGGGAATTTGACATGCGGGATATATTCCTAGGTACATAGGCTACCTTCTATGATGTTCATGATTTTACATGCAGGACCGCGGTCGCAGGAGCCCTGCAGAAGCATGCTGAGATGCAGTGATGACATCAATCATCGGAGCGCTTCTGCTAAAGTGAATGGAGAACAGGTTTTCATTGCTCTTCTCACAATCACAAATGAGAAGGGCGAGATCCGAGTGTGCAATCTTGTCGCAACCAAGTCCCATTCCAGTTCGAACTTCGAACTGTCACTCGATCGTATGCGGGAATCACTCCAGCGCTATGGCCATGACCAACCGAGATCTTCTACACCGACAACATGTCAGACAAAGATTTCCTCGAACGCTGTTTTCCTCGCTTCGAGAGGACGTCGTTGCAGTCGAAAAATACTCCCATCTCGAAACCCTCGAAATCCCAACAACTTCTTCCCTTATCGTTATGGACGAGGCGGACAAGATTGACGGGTCATGCAAGGAATCATCCAAGATCTGCCAGACGGCAACGAAGACTCTAAATTGATTTTATTTGTTGATTCCGAATGGAACGTGGAAACATCAGAGCGAGGATATGTTACCGGTCGGGGAGCTACCGCCGTCCTCAGATTGCATACAAGGACAAGATATATATCCTACAGGTAATTATGAGACCGCTTTTTTGAATGAGTTGATAATTGGCTCTTTTCAGATTGGACAAATGCTCACGGGTGGGCGCCTCCACTAGCCCTCAAGCAGGTGCTTCGAAATCCACATATCCTTAAGTAGGCCGTTCGGTAGCGGCTGACCTCAAATATCTCCAAGAGAGGTTTGCAGATCCGATTCTGAGCCTTTCGTGGGTGCGATTGATCTTGCTCGGTTTGCCAAAGATCGCCTAGCTATTTCATCTGCGAAAATTAGCCTGGCTGATCTATGCGCAAAGATTCTTGGGAAACGCCTCAACAAAAATGTCTCCGAGCGGATCAGTACTAGCCATGCTCAGAGGAGGGTCATGAGACGATGTGGTAATGAGCAGCCCAGAACCAGCTCCACCAGAAGTCCCTCTACGCCCTGCGGCACTAGTGATGTTCATGGCTTGGCTTGAAGCCAAAAAGCCGGCAAGCCAAGCCCTGGCTTGGCCAAAGCCAAGCCAAGCCAGACTCTTGGCTTGAGGACGGCTTTGGCTTTGGCTTGGGGTGGAGTAAGCCAGAAGCCATGGCTTAAGCCCTGGCTTCCGGCCGAAGATTCAATGTCACATGTCACTACAAAAATTCGCTGGATAAGGTCTTTATCCTCGGCAATCACGGATCAATTGCCATATATGGTAATCCGGCATCAGTCGGAGCGAGAATTTTGATGCTTTTTAGCCTAATTGGCATGGAAATTGTCAATATCCCATCACCAGGGTGAAATTCATTCATTTCACAAGCATCTGTCACCCATCACCTGAATAAATGGTCAAAATAGTACCATACAATGTGTCACAAGATATAGTTAGGAAAGCCCTGGCTTGAGCCAAAGCCAAGCCAAGCCAGGCCAGCCTCCAGGGCTTTGGCTTTGGCTTGAGGGATCGGAAGCCAAAGCCAGAATGAAGCCAAGCCAAAGCCAGGGTATCAAAGCCAAGCCAAGCCAGAACATCACTACCTGCCCTCTTTTATAAATTATCAGGGCCAGCATCGGCCACTTCCGCCTCCCAAGCAAATCAAGACTCAGAATCTCAGATGCGAAACCGGGCTGCAAGCCAAGCTGCAGCCCGAGTTCATTCCAACAATCCGGATCCCGGTCGGATGCGGAAGGGGATACCGGTTGTTATACCAACTTTTTGTATCAAGGTGCAACGGCTTGATCGGCGAGGAATATCTGCACACACCGTCAGTGCTCGCTCGTCCACAGCAGAACACAGACTGACCTGTATGCCACGCACCGCCTCCCGCTCATACTCTCTCTTTGCCGTCAATACCGGCGTTACCAGGATCGCATTCTACCGTGCCACTGACGCGCTCGCGCACGCGTTGAGTCCGGCGGGAGCGATCAAATGTCAACGATCGGAACATTCCTGAGACAGCTGACAATCACCTGCCAACAGTGATCGGCCTTTTACTCTTCGTCGCCATCGTCGTGGCACCTCGTCTCTCGTCCACAGCCCCGGCTTGTCCAAAAGGACGTGTTTCCATGCCTCGTTCAACCACTTCCCTTCATCTACCCCCTGCATATCATCCTTGGAACCGCCGCTACACCTTTTCCGGCAATACTTACTCCCTCGATATGACGACTCTTATAGGCTGCAAGACCTGCCTCGAGCCCACCCCAACGACGTCGGACTGTTGGAAATACCGGGTTCCTTGCGGATCCCATGGTAGAAGGCGTCGTATCCATCTTTTTGAGTTTTTCTATTACTTCACTACATCTTTTAACCGCGCATAAAAACACCTTGTACTGTCCATAGCTTTAACGAAGATTTCCCGTCTCAGTTCACTCGTACCCTCAGTTCAGTCTCGCTCACTCGTCTCGCTTCGACCTCGACATTCGCCGCCTCGCATCGCCGCCTTTGTCTCCTCGAATCAGCCGCCGGTTGTCAGCCACGACGCCGGTACTTGCTTGAAGTCCTCGCCTTTCTACCATCACACTCCCCTCGGCGCCGCTCTCATTTTTGTATCAGCTCGCGCCATTGCGGGTGGTGAGCACGTCACCACCACGCTCAAGCCTTGCATGTACACTCAGCATCTGCCGCCCTCCCCATTGGCTCCACGTCTGAAATTACTCAAGTACTTCCAGGAAGCGCGGAACAAATGGGATCTCCTTTCTAGTATGAGTATCTACCACCATCCTTTTCAGTGCATCCATTTTTCCTCAGAGCGTTGATCCAAATGTAAAATGTACGGATGCAGGTATGAGAAATTGAGAATGCGTGTACAAAAATTTGTATTCTCTCTGGCTGTATACCTAAGCTCTCAGATGCTTCCGGAGCACGTCGGCACGGCAGAACTTAGTCTTGCATCCTGTGCAAGTGACCTGCACATCCAAATGTGTCCTCGATCGTAGGTGCTTGACGATCTCCTTAATCCCCTTGCCGGCGGACTGCTTCGGACATGACTTCCCATCTTTCCATTCGCACAAGACAGCCGTGTACCGTCGAACCTGGTGGTCTGCATACATGTGCTCAGCAAGGCGTTGACTCTCCACCGATGCTCGGCAGTTGTGCCACTGGCATTCTATGATAGGACGTTCATCGTAAGCAGCCTTCTTTGCCTGTTTGAGGACTTGTTCAATCTCAGATCGGTTGAGAGTGCGGGCCATCGTGCACGCAGAAACCGCTGAGCTCGCGGGCGGGGACACAGGCGCTTTGACTTTGGTGACGGCCCTGGGGTAGCAGTCAAAGTGTGCGAGCAGTGGCAAATCGGTGGAGACTTACAGTGGATCGTATGTCTGCACGGCTCGTCCCTTCCCCCGCACAGGTGCATCTGGCTGTGCGTTTCGCGCGGCAGTCGCTCCAGATCATACAGAATCGGGGACACGCCCCCTGACGTAGAGCGTAGGCTTTGAGGAGGAGCACTAGTCCACGCTGAGCTCGACTCAAGTGCATTGAAATTGTTCTGTACATTGGCGGCAATGTGAAAGCTCGTTGACGCTTGGATACTGGGTGAAGGTGCGGAACCGCCTGGATACTGGGTGAAGGTGCGGGAACCGCCTGGATACTGGTGAAGGTGCGGGAAACGGCAGGCTTGTGGCGGGCGAAAAACCATTGGGGCACTGGACGGCATGTCGGCTGACAGAGGACGGAAGAACTCGTCATAGAGAGGCATGAAGGGGTTTTGGTGGGAAGAGAGACGGTGTTCTGCGACGGTGCCAGCAGACGTGCGGCCGGCGTTGAAAATAAAGAAGTGGATTTAAGCGCGCTGAAAGGGAGTTAGTTGCTAGTGCACCAGGATGGAGGAGGACGTGACACACTTCGCAAACCCATCTGTGAACTGAATCTTGTGAGCTACGGAACCAGAGTTGAGAGACACGCTGTCGTTGATGGACTGGATATCATTTGGCGGTGGAATCGGAGAGGCAGGGAACGGAAAATTGGGAGCGAGTGCGCTGACAGGGAATTGGAGTGTAGCGGACGCAAAGGAACGACGGCCTCGCGCACCTCGCAGATTCTTCATGCAAGTATGGACTTTCGTGCGTCTGGACGCCTGCTTGAAGAGAGACGGCCGGATACCCTGCATAGGAATGTTCGGCGGATACCCGTTGTATCTAGCTCAGTGTTCAACTGCTGCAAATGCGTTAAGCGTGTCAATACGGTGGTTGCATGGACACATGGGTGGCACACGTCAGATCGATCCCATCTCTTCTGGGAGGAATGTATGTGGCGAGGAGGAAGGCATCGACGTCGAAGCCCTGACCCAGGAGGAACAAGGAGGTGGCTTCTTCCGTCTCGCTCAAAGGAACTCCGTAGGGGTGCGTGTGAGGGGGCCGCGTGGTAGGAGAGGATATCTCAGTATGGCTGATGAGTTGATGACGATGAGAGGAAATGCCGCTCACTTCCTCGCCATGCCATACTGTGTATGATTGGGCACCATCAGGAGCGTATTGGTGAAGAAAATACGAAAGTGTGTGTGGAGAAGGAGGGAAGGGTGGGTGGTTGATCGTCCGAAAAGGTGAATACGAGATGTCAATGAGTGAGTGGCACCGAGTAGTGAGTGTTGGAGGAGAGCGAGAAAGAACTGGAAAGCGCGCTTAAAATAGTTGCAACGTTCGGTAGTACAAACGAATGGCAACGTGACAGCACACTCAAATGAGCAACGAACAGAGAGCAGAGGAACAATGGACTCACTTTAACTGACCGTGCATCCAGATGAGTAATGAACATAGGAACAACGGGCTCGACCTGGCACTGGTGTGGCTCCATCATGGTAGTTCATGAATCATGATAGAATGTCGGCTATGGTTCCAGACTGTTTTGCGGGCCAGACCTTAATAAATCGGTTCTTGAATGACTATCTGGTTGGCGTTCCTTTTTATATATGAAATACTCTTGAGCCATAACGAGTGACTCCACCAACGGACGCAATACAGAAAATGCAAATCCATGCGCAGCGATCGAGAGTGCTCGTGTTTGCGTTCATATACGCAGAAAGCCGAAGCAGGATCCCCAAAAGAACCAGATCAACCCGTCGTTCAGAGCGAAGATTTGCGTTCTAAGTTTTAATGAGTTCCAGCAGTCATATACACAGACTCGGAGTCTGAAAGCGAACTCGTTGATACCATGAGACGGCAATAGGATACTACCCAAGTTGAAGCAGGAGGGAAAGAATCAATCACTCCTAGTAGTCAGCAAACGGATTTTCTGTTCAAATGTGCGCCGGCTTGCTAGTAAAAGCCATGGATGACTTGCACGTAGAGGGTTGGTAGTACTTGGTACGCGGCGACGTATGATTGGTCCGGAGCGATACAGCATCATGACGCGACAGCGATCATCTGACGGTTCACAGGTAGTCAGCGAAGCCATTGCCACCTTCTAGATGCCCACTGATCAGTCCGGTTTGCACGGTGCGATTCCTTTGAACCAACGGATCCGGTCCAAGTCAACGTACGCGTACTAATCTCGAACTCTCGGACCGCTTCCTGGTTGCCAGCAGTGACAGTCAATGGTCATACAAAAAACAAAAAGAACAATGCCACAATGCCATCGCTTACCTTTGTCTGAATACTTACTTACTGGAGGTTCGAATTCTGAAAGGAACTTTTCGATTAAGTTCCGCTCTAGAAGCCACACACGGACAAAAGCCGACGTAGTACTCGATTGTCTGGTCCATTGTCAACGAAAGCCTTTCGAATTGTCAACTGGGATTTGAATTTTGAAAGGAAGATAGTGTTCCTTTGTTACAAGTTCTTTGTTCCTGGACATAAAGGAACTCCTTTATCTATCATTGTAAAGATATCCTCTTTGTTCATGTCGACCAATACTATCAGAGTGTAGCACTAATACATTTTCATCGCAAGTGACCGCACATACACTCGTTTGTTCAATTCTTACAGCCTGGAAAATTCCACGCTCGGTCACTGCACGGTTGTATAAAAGCTTGAATGACTGCCATTCGATGCAAACTCTTGATCACAATGGTTCTCACTCGATCTTCCTCCTCCCGTTGTACGCGTTCTGCTACACTGGCAAGGAGGCAAGCTTCTCAACTACATTCTCTTTCTGTTCCCATCCCTCGATGCACTCGGTCTCCCACTACCCCTAGTCGCCGTCGCCAGCTCCTGGAGCAGCGGCATGCTAAAGCCTTCCCAATGACCACGTCTCTTGGCTACCTAGGCAGCAAAGTGGCCAAACGCCGTCAGGTGCAAAGCGAAATTGCTAGGATCCTGGATAAATTCAGTCCTGAGCCAGCACCGGCGCAGTGGCTCCCTCAAAATTTCAGGGGCATAACCTCAGCCTGCCATTGCGTAATGCAGGGATCAGGAGCCGCAGCGTTGCCGTTATAGGCTCATGGAATCAAGTGGTGAGTTTTGGTGACTCAATACTAATATTTGTGCTACATATTATTGTTGATATGCCAGTGCTCGGGTTGCACAAACGGATGTAGCAAAAGATGCCCCACCTACTTTTGCGTCCAGGATCCCCTCCCTGCCCATGTACTCAATGATGAACCGCTGCACGCATTGATTTTGGCGCGGGAGGAACTTCGCCCGAAGAAGTTGGGTTGTGCTAAAATGCCTTTGCTATTTCCTCCGATTCTCCACCTTCTCCATCCTCCTTACCACCACCGTCTGCCATTCTTTGCCTGGCATAAAACATCTGTAAACAACATAGCCACAAATTCGAGAAATTCGAAGTAAATTCATTGAGAGTGTTTCCTCATGCCTTTAAAATACTTCGAAAGGCTAAATACACTTTTTACACCCATAGAAATTGTCTGAAGCATACACTTGTCAAATTCCTTTGAATGTGCTGCCACATCAGGGGTGCTCAAAGGTGCCAGGTTAATGTATCAAATCCATGGTACTTACTCAGGGTCGGACGGTCCCCACTTCACCACAGAAGATGATGGGTCACTCAAAAGAATTTATTGAGGGCTGAGGAAGCAGATAGATGAATTTAGGTTGAATTTCCCAAAATTGTGGCTATGTTGTTTACAGATGTTTTATGCCAGCCGCCCATGGAGAGTTCCTCCCTTAACTTGCGTACTTAATACATTTGTGACACATGACATCTGATCCGAAATTTCCCGAATCATTTTCTCAGAATTCGAGTGTAACCCGCTACTCTGTCTGAGGAACCTGGAAACCGCGGCTGGGTAGGAACCTGGCATTCATCCAGTTTTTACTTATGCCATAGCTGAAACTGGAAGGAAGGACAAGTCATCATGGATTGCAGCATTTTTAATTTTAGGTAAGCAACCCGCAAATTCGCTTTTTTATACACCAGGGACGGATTACCAAGGGGAAGACACTCTTGGAACCCCAAACTATGATCAGAAGGAAAGCATTCACCCAATTTTTTGGTTATGCCATAGCGAAACAGGAGGAATGGGATAGAGGAACGGGATACCATTCATGGTTGATCCGTTTTTGGAATCGGCTCCCGAATGGCATAGGTCCGTGACAAGAATCAGCTGTGAGAAGGCGATTATCAAGCCAACCTCTATACTGACATGAGTCAGGTAGACATAGAAATTTGTACTGCAAGGGGCATGTCTAGCTAAGAAATTCTAGTAGGCAGAAATGTTTCTAGTGATGCTATGAATGCATCCAGGCTCTCAGAAGTTAGTTTGAAAAAGAAAAAAAACAATGCTACGAATTTTTCGGCTTCCTTGGCTCCGACGTCACAAACACAAATGGGCGCACAGCAAGGGGCATGTCTAGCTAAGAAATTCTGAGTAGGCAGAAATGTTTCTAGTGATGCTATGAATGCATCCAGGCTCTCAGAAGTTAGTTTGAAAAAGAAAAAAAACAATGCTACGAATTTTTCGGCTTCCTTGGCTCCGACGTCACAAACACAAATGGGCGCACAGCAAGGGGCATGTCTAGCTAAGAAATTCTGAGTAGGCAGAAATGTTTTCTAGTGATGCTATGAATGCATCCAGGCTCTCAGAAGTTAGTTTGAAAAAGAAAAAAAACAATGCTACGAATTTTTCGGCTTCCTTGGCTCCGACGTCACAAACACAAATGGGCGCACAGCAAGGGCATGTCTAGCTAAGAATTCTGAGTAGGCAGAAATGTTTCTAGTGATGCTATGAATGCATCCAGGCTCTCAGAAGTTAGTTTGAAAAAGAAAAAAAACAATGCTACGAATTTTTCGGCTTCCTTGGCTCCGACGTCACAAACACAAATGGGCGCACAGCAAGGGGCATGTCTAGCTAAGGAATTCTGAGTAGGCAGAAATGTTCATAGGGATGCTATGAATGCATCCAGGCTCTCAGAAGTTAGTTTGAAAAAGAAAAAAACAATGCTACGAATTTTTCGGCTTCCTTGGCTCCGACGTCACAAACACAAATGGGCGCATAGCAAGGGGCATGTCTAGCTAAGAAATTCTGAGTAGGCAGAAATGTTTATAGGGATGCTATGAATGCATCCAGGCTCTCAGAAGTTGGTTTGAACAAGAGAAAACAACACTACGAATTGAATTTTTCGGCTTCCTTGGCTCCGACTTCACCAAACACAAATGGTTGCACAGCAAGGGGCATGTCTCAGAAGTTGATTTGAAAGGAAACTCAGTGTCTGGAATTTTGTACTTCCTTATCTGAACTCGCAATACATAATGATTTACACCGCAAGGGGTATGTCATTCCTCGTCCCCAAGATCCGAAGGCACTCCGACTACTTAAGAAATCCAGAATATATTACACAAAGAATAAAATAATTAGTTCACATCCAGAGTTGAGCTCGAGACCCTTGAGTTCCCTGACCAATCCAATCCAGAGTTCCATTGTCTGAGATTGTTAAAAGAAAACAATAGACTAAGTCAACAACTAGAATCTAGATACATGAAATTCCAACAGACTCGGATTGCCATGCGAAGCAATGGCCCTAAGGAACAAGTAATCTTGGGGAGCCCTTGGAGGGTAGTATTCAATCTTAAGATACCCTTGGAAGTAGCTCGGAAGACACGTCTACGGTCTCAGCCTTGGCTTAAATTGACATTGATCGGCCTTGTCAAAGTCACGAGGCCTGATCAGTTCGGGTCCTTTTTGGTGATGCGATCAATCACAAAACTATACATACATACAGGTCCGATCAAAACAACAATGAAATTATTCTTAGCATATACGACACACCTGTCTCTTTCTCTGCATCAACCATGTCGTTGAGCGGCAACGACGAAGACCGCATTTTCTGCCGACTGTGTCGGCGTACCGAACCTTTTGTAGGCCGAGTCAGTTTCAGAACGCACCTCCACAAGTCACACTCAAAAATTGAGCTCACCATTGGCAACGGTGTGTCTGCGCATCGGCTTTCTTTTTGTGCCGGATGCTAATTATTGTGCCTAGAACTGGGAAAGGCCGCGGACAAGCAACCAGGTGCTGTCGCTGCATCTCCTCTGTACGATCTTCTACTGCAACTTGTGAACAGACAGCTACTTCTCCTTGGTGGAAGCGGAAGAACAACGGAATAAGCAGTGTGCGTCCGGCTGTAACAATGCACCTCACACTGATGCTCAACACCGATACCCGCAGATATTGCTGAGCCTAATGATGAGGCAAGCTCGCCTGCCCGATCCCTACGTCCGGCGGTGGTATTTGCTCGGAGTCTTTCCCGCATTCAGTGTCGCTTGTTAGGCATATCAGGTCGCATCATTATAATTTCAAGATCTCTACTAGTGCGGTCGAGCGTCCGGACACGGATGAGAATATTCTGTGGGGTGAGTGCTCCAAGTTCTGTGCATAGGTGGCTCGGAGTAAATACGCATAATACGCCTTTAGATCTGAATTCCAGTCCATCGCCAGCGCCCGAGTCTGCCAGCATTGTCAGCATTGTCTCGCCTCATGGGGGAAGGTCTTCACGGAGGTCTAGCACTGCACTGGACGAGAGTACGTACTCTTTCTTTGACTTACGCTCTGCTCTCGAAAATTTGTCATTAATGAAGCTGTAGACTCGCTACACGCGTCCTCTAGCGTCCCACCTCATGAGGAAGTGTCTCTATTGAAGTCTATCACGGCGTCAGACTCACTCATACTGGACGAGGGTGCGTACTCTGTATGTGCACGCACCGAATGGCTAGTTCTGATTCTTTGTCCAAGGCCAATATCAAGTCGTCGAATCACAGGATTCATCATTCGAAGGACCAACCTCAGTCCCCTCAGTACCAAGCACCCCGGAAGCTTCCGGGGGTCTCTGGGATTCGTCGTCGAGTGGTATGCATACTCGTGCAAGATGATCATTTCCAACGTTCTCATCCCAAGGTCAAGCCGCCGAAGTTCAGGGTTCATCTTTCGATGAGCCTACTCCTTCGTAAGAAGCATTCAGGCGCCCGATGAGCTCCGAGTCATGGACGGCTCGAACCGGCAGCATGGACCAGAGGCGGTGCAAAAACGGAAGGAGAGTGCGCATTCTTTTCCGCAGAAATCACCGCAAAAAGGTAGGTTCTCCCCTAATGTATTCGCAGTGGTTACACCTTGAAATCCAAGGCAGCTCCACTTCCTCGATGCGAGGCGCTCAGGCGTCTGATGACTTCTTGGCGAGCATGGAACAGCTGCATGGACTGGAGCAGGTACAAAAATGGAAGATGAGCATACGTTCTGCCCCGCAGATATCGCCACAAAAAGGTGAACTCCTCTCATTCGCTACGCGACGTTTAACTTATCTCCTAGCAGGCTCGGCTGTAGCAAATCGCTCAGCTACAACCACCAGTACGTCGGAGCTGGTTTATCGTTTGTCTATGTCTGGGCTTACACTCCTTAGACGTCTTGAAGCGCCCTGTTTCTCATACCCGGGTCAGAGTTGTCCGTTCTCATTCGTTTTTTCTCCGCTCTGATTTTGAGCGCTGAAAATAGTCCCGATCAATTCGCCACGCCGAACCCGTGCGCGAACCAAAGCACCTACCCCTCCGCCTTCCGTGGAGCAGTTTTTGGAAAGTGACAGCGATAGGATGGTAATGTTTCCGACGCTGCTCTACGTGATCACTGATCATGGTTGTAGGACGTTGACGATGTCCAGGATTTTTTCGAGGAGGCAGGGCCCGGGCCTTCCTTCGAAGACCCCTTTAGCCCAGCCCCCTGAATATCACCGCCGACCATCCCACGGATCATTTCTTTCAGCCTTTGGATGACGTCGCAGCTCCGCCGCTAGCCCTTGCGCTGACTGGGACATCCCCGAAATTCGCTGTTCGGGTTCGGATTGCGGTGGAGAAATGCAAGGAATAGAATCAGGCACTACGGTAAGTTTCACAATCATCTGCTCAGCATTTTCGTTGTCCGAGCGCGATTACTTCCAGGAAATCATGGAGGAGCCGCTGAGCTCGACCGAGAACACCGGTCCTGCAGTAAGCTCTGGCTAGCTGAACCATGATGATTGTGAACTCAAACGCTCTCAAGCAGTGTCAATGTGGTGGCGGGTTGTTCACTCGGGATCATATCAAAGCCGAGCACCAAGCAAGCTACACTTTCAACTATATCCGCAAGACCAGCAAGAGTAGCAAGAAGGTCAAAGCCACCTGCTGGCGCAAGGAGTCTGACTTTCTTTATCTCTGCATCTGCGGTGCAAAATTTGGCTTGGAAAAGGACGTCGCAGACCATTTTCAGAATCTTCCGGACAATCATAGTGACACATATACCTCACTCACCCGCGACAAGATGCGCTAGCTCCATTTTCACTAGACACAGTATTCGTACCCTACCCGACTTGCTTCTTTCTTCGCTACTCACGTTTTAATTACTGAACCCCCAACAACAACGCTTTGACTTTCACCCACGGATGATTAGCCAGTCTTCGCAGCGTAGAGGGGTGCGTACCTCAGGGAAGCAATCACAGCTATTTATCTCAACCCCACGGCCCACAGCCATGGCATAATACTCTCCCGAACTCACCGCCCCAATCTGGTAATCACCGAATTAAATCGCCCATAGAAGGACCAGGGTGTGCTCGATTTTTCTGTAGACCGGGAAGCATTTTTCCACCTCTTTGAGAGCCCTCACAGCTATATATCTCAACCCCACGGCCTATAGCCACGGCATAATACTCTCCCGAACTCACCGCCCAAATCTGGTAATCACCGAATTAAATCGCCCATAGAAGGACCAGGGTGTGCTCGATTTTTCTGTAGACCCGGGAAGCATTTTTCAACCTCTTTGAGAGCCCTCACAGCTATATATCTCAACCCCACGGCCTATAGCCACGGCATAATACTCTCCCGAACTCATCGCCCAAATCTGGTAATCACCGAATTAAATCGCCCCGGGAACCCCATTTTTCCCGGCATGTTGATGCGATCAATTCCCGATTTGGGCGGCACAGAAGACATAATTAAGCGATCAGACTGCATTTTTGAGCTTTTCGCGCCAGTGCGGTTCACCTGACAAAATCTTGGCCTGATCGTAGGACTTTCTTCAAAAATTTTGCCTAAAATGGGCCGGTTTTACCCGTTTTTTTTACTTTCCCACACCGCCATTTTGCGATCAATTAAATTCTCAATATGTCTTGTTTCATGCCAAATAATAGAATGAACTGCCCCAGGTCTACGAGGACTATCAGATGCTACGTACCAATGTCCTTTTTTCCTGATATCCGGCCTCTGTTGAGTTTCAGACTCACAGGCACTTAGGCGTGATGATGGAAGTTAAGAACAAGATAGATAGATTCCAGGCATCACGGTGATGTTACAGGGTCACGTACGATAATCTAATCTACGTGATCTACAACTACAAGGATAACAAAAAATTAAAATTACCACCGGTTGAACGGCAATGAGCACTGGTAAGTTACCGTGCTAAATTCGTTAGGCATGTCACAGGCCCCAAAGCTACTGATTGACAGACAGTGGAGTCTAGTCAGATTGTAATCTGTTCTCAGGCCATGGTTCAGTGTGAAGGGGCGGATGATGTTGGTTTGGGCTCTTTGAAAGTTGCTCCCAAACAAAATTCACATGGTTCTGGGCTTCATATTGTTGAGCAAAGGAGGCACCACAGCTGCATTTGAACTGAAAGTCATCCGTCTGGCGGTACAAACGATATTTTTGGGCTGTGTCTTCGGTTGGTGAGACATAGCGATCATGCTGTTTGACCATGTGATAATGCAGAGACTTCCACATTGGACCACACTCTGGGCAGTCAGGCTGTATGTTTGATTGGGCTGGGCTTGACACTTGCTGTCCAGAGGCCACTGCCTGTATATCACTGGCAGACATGACTATGGGGCCAGATTCACTGCCAAAGCCCCATAAGCTGTGATACAATGCTGAGAATGCAAGGACTTCTTTCACATCAGCGTCTGACATGAGACCTTCCAATTCTTTTGTATTGCCATAGTGTGACCGATTCATTCCCACTGTATGCCCAGACATCTGAGCTGCAACCCTTTGTCCAGAAGAGACAAGACTTTGGTCGAGACCATAATGGCGAACTGCTGCTGCAATGATTTGACGTATGTCACGAATTCCAAAGGGATGGCCGAGATGTGTCTGTGTAAAGGATTTGAACTTCGCCGAAACAAATGTTGATTTCCAAACCCTGCCGTAACTGGAGAAAAGGTAACAATGGCCATTGTCGGTGTATTCCACATCTAGCGTGTGCAATATGTACCGCTCCAAGAGAACCACAACCCGGAGGAGAACTAAGAAGTCATGTTGCATAGCGTTGGGCACTATACGTAAAGTCTTCTTGTCTTTGCCAGTATGGGATGTTGTTTTACTCTGATCCCCAAGAATCAAAACATGTTTAAGGATCCAGTATATGTTACGTTGGCGAGTGAGGGAGTTGAACATTTTGTGAAGAAGTGTTTCTGTCATTCTCTGTGGAGGACCTGCCACCAAATGGAGCAGAAACAAAATAATCAACTTATATTCCTGCACAGAGTTCAACCAGCGAAGTCGCCATATTCTACTGAGTTTTGACTTCTCTGTTAGATCAACCATTGTGCTCTGCCATTGTTTTGAGTTACTAAGCATCCCTAGAATTTCTCCCAGATTACGGCCGATTCGACTAAGAGATTCATTTTGAAAAGCAGCAAATCCGTAATTTGCATGGCTATTGCGGGGCTTGTCATGGATTTGAGATCCTTGCACATATGCATCAAATTTGCTCAGAGGGACATTGAAAAGAATTTGCTCCTCCAAGATCTGCTTTGCCTGAGCCCAGAGGTTCTGCGCCATGACCGTCCAAGCTACAAAGGAGCTGGGAGTTCCATCCAGTTCAAAGTCTGGTAGATGTGGGTAGAAGAAAACACGGCCAACAGTAACTTGGTATTTGACCTCCTGCCAAGCCAGATGTTGATAGTACCGTATTGAGGAAAATACGCAAGCAGAATCAACATTAAACCATTTTTGTCGCTGTCTTAGCTGGCTGGGAACATCACTCAGATTATGATTTTCATGTTTTAGATTTCAAGCTCACCTTCCAAGATCGCCTCTGGAGTCTCTAGCATCTCTTAACATTGTGAACAAAAGCAGATATTGTAGCTGGGAGAAGGAGGGAGCAATGTTCTCCGTGGGACTGAAGCTATTATCATCTCGTAGACTGATGGCCATCATGAAGGCCTCTACCACAGTATGTGCTCTGTGACTTTTGTAACTGTCAATCTGGGTGAAGAGGGTCATCAGGAGCTGATGAATAGCCTGTACAAGTCTTTCATCATCAATGTTTGGATTCTTGAGTGCATGATGAACTGCAACTGCAGCTTCTTCCTGCTCGTCTGTCATTTGAATTGGATAGTTTTCACTGGAAGTGTCCATTGCTGTGATTGAGGTGCATCATCCTCAAGCATTTCATCCTCGTCATATCCTGTTGTCTCAACCTCTTGAGCCTCAAGATCTTCAGCAAGCTCAGCTTCAAGAAGCTCTTCATCCGTGTTCGAAGTTGTGAGAACATCTGCATCCACATCATCCATCATGATTCAAGATTATCTTTGCCGTCCATCAATGCTGCAGCTTTCTCCTCCGAGCCAGTTTTTCAAGCCAGTCATCATCATCACTCAGGACAGAGAAGATTTAGAGTATGTTCTTGATGATCTCATGGCGGATGAAGCATTAATGCTAAAAAATACCAATTTTGTAACCATCCGCGCATATGCAGCCCTGGACGCTGCTTTGCGCAAAGTCTGAAAAGCAGGCCTAAAAGATGGTTGAGCTATGAAAGGTTTTACAAACAGCAAATAGTCTCACCTTCCAAACTTCCAATGATTGAGAATTTGAGAGTCTTCATGAGCATACCCAGCTAGCTCTTTTTCGGAGACACTATTCAACAGAGACAGAGAGATTGTTTTCAGCCTGTTACTCATAGACTGATCATCCAAAGGCTTGAGAAGATTTCGTAGTGATGGAGCAAAATCCTGAGCATGTACAGCCCATTTGGTCTTTGATAGAAAATTATTCAGAGTATCAGCGTCTGCAGCAATGATGGCTAGTTCTGGCATCAAAGATTGTGGATTAGACAATATGTCCTTGTTGGCCTCTAACCATTCAGCATGATGATCCAAAGCTTCAGTCTTGAGCTTAGGGTCCACCTCAAAGTAATGCACATTTCCACCACCAGCGGTGTTAGTCCACAGCTG
Source organism: Panellus pusillus (assembly GCA_013387415.1). Classification (NCBI taxonomy): domain Eukaryota; kingdom Fungi; phylum Basidiomycota; class Agaricomycetes; order Agaricales; family Mycenaceae; genus Panellus; species Panellus pusillus. Next base: position 962 of record QVIE01003340.1, on the reverse strand, counting down.
CTGAGCAAAGCAGCCTCTCCATTTGCTATGAGATTTCGAGTTGGAGTTGGAGCTGTTGCGGTGCCTTGTCATTGTGCTCCCCTCTAACCCAATGTAGTCGCAATCCTGGCAAATAAGAGCATCAACTTCGACCTTCAGAAAGCTGAATGGAGCTGCAGGCATCAGGGGCTTGTAGCGCTGGAGTATTGCCAACGGCGACAGTTCATGCCTGTCTGAAAATTGAGTCACCAGTGAATCAAATCCAGGTTTCGTAGTGGATTTTATTTTTTGTACAGTGCCTTGTCTTGGCGGTGGGCAGATTTGTCACTGGTGAAATGGCCAAATATCCTTTCCGGTGCCAAGCAAACCTTGCACACTGTGCAAACCAGAACAGAAACTTCTGGGCAATAGGACAGCCCAGCATCCTTCAGTAGTGGAACATCTACTGCTTCCAGTGTAGCACGAAATTCCTTTCTGCGTGATTGGGCATGCATTATTTTCTGAGTAGTCTTTCTGAGAACCAGTCAGACTGTACTGCAGCTGGTGACATACCGAGGCTCTCCCATCTCAACATCATCATCGGAAATTTTTCTGTCTGACAGGAAATCACCAAACAAGAATTACACACAGCAAATAAAACATACTTCTGTCAGTCCTTGCACCACCCAAGATAGGCACATTCAGCTTGAGGTGTGAGAGACTCCCAAGCCCCAGTGAGAACATTGTATCAGAGTAGTGAGCTCTGTGTTTGCCAGAGGTCAAGTAAATTCCCAACTCCCCTGAAATGTGCCCTTCAGTGCAAAGATAATTGAGAATCAGCTTATTGTGGTTCCCGGGGCCACTGCTACATTTGTGTCAGTCATCAAAATGCAAGAACTTTGTTGTCAGTGGGTCTTACAGATCGGGCCTTGGATTCCAAGTACAAAAATGCTGAACAAAGGTGTATTTGCGGTCCTATCATTCATACTGAGTTGATGCCTAAG
>QVIE01003097.1:0-17586 GCA_013387415.1 Panellus pusillus | reverse complement strand
TATAATAGTCGCTGAGTTTTTGATGCGCCCCAGTGAGGCTGCGATAAGCTCTGGATACATTTCGTCGGGAGAGAGGTTTGACAGAATCTTCTTGATGCTACATTGTGGCAAGCAGGAGACAAGATGTGTTTGCGACAGCATTGGCTTGCTCACGAAGTGCGAATGCCGTTTACCCAGGGCGGCCATGGCGTGCGCGACTCATTCTTGGTATATGAGAACGACTTGCTCGTTATCGTTAGACTGTGAGCTCGGATAGTCGTCTGAGAAGCTGAAAGACCCAATTTTATGTTGACAACGGTCGCACGGCGTACAATATAGAAAGCTGGTGGCCGGGTATGTTATGCAGATTGATAGGCATTGACAAGGCACGTAGGGCAGTCATTGGGTAAAGCTCTGCTGATTCCTGGAAGACTTGGTGCACAATCTCCACCTCCTCGGTCAGGGGGAATTCTCGAGCGTCTCGTGGGCCCTCTTCGCGCCTGTCGTCTCAGTCCTCACCCTCTTTGGGTCTATTCCAGTCATCAAATTGCCCGGGAGCCCAGTGAACTGATGAAAAGAAAAGGAGCGGTAGACAAGGATGCCCGTCGTCCTCTTGCGTGTTGCACGGCCGCTGCCAGAGAAAAAACCACAGATAGCCACAGATATGGGGTCGTCCATCAAAACAAATAGCGCTCCCACGGCCGCCGATGATGCTCTCCGCCGAGAACGCCGCAGTCTTGCCATCCTGTCTTGAAGTTGTAGCCATCCGAGGAACGCCGTCGTGCCCTTGTTGAAGGCAGTTCCGGCGTCTTGAAACCCGCAAAGACCATCTGCGCTCATTTCTTTCTTGGCCGCCCTGCGAAGAAAACCTCTGTGGTGTATTACTCTATGAGAAAGAAATCATAGTGGCACGGCTAGCCGCGTACCGGCAAATGAGCATGTGCGGACGCGTCCGCGCACCCAGGATGGTGTCCGCTGCCGTCGCCCGCTGATTGTAAGGTATTTGGAATTTTGTGGTACGTGATCCCCGCTAAATAAATTTCAGCACAGGGCATAGAAGTGCTACTTGTACTCAAACTTGCTACCAAACCGAGCCCGAATTGCAAGGAAACGTGAGTCTTGACTAAAAGGACGTAAGGCCTGCGCGATTTGACCCCTGTAATTAGATCAAGGTTGAACCCCCCGGATCTTGCATATATAACCTCCGCGCTCCCGCCCTACCCCAGACTCGCTTTCCACCCTGCTATGCCCTACTTGCAACTCTCCAACATCCTTCTCGCCGCCGCCGCGGTCCCACTCGGTGTCGCATTCGTTCACCTTGCCATATACCTCGTCGACCCGTATGGCATTCGCCAATACCCAGGCCCCTTGCTCGCAAAGTTTTCCGACGCTTGGCTCGGATGGATATCCCCGCATGGCCACCGTTCGGAAATCATTCATGAAATGCACCTCAGATACGGTATGTGTGGACGTTCAGAATGATGACGTCAGTGTGTGCGGCGGCGCTGACCTCCGCGCTCTAGGACCGTTCGTTCGTATATCTCCGTCAGAAGTATCGGTCGCCGACCCTGAAGCGCTCGGCATTGTCTACGCGCACGGCAACGGCGCCCTCAAGTCGCGTTTCTATGATGCCTTTGTCTCTATACAGCGCGGTCTCTTCAATACCCGTGATCGCAAGCAACACGCCCGAAAGCGCAAGATCGTGTCGCACATTTTTTCGCAGAAGAGTGTCCTCGAGTTCGAGCCTCATATTCGCCTATACGTTGGTATGCTCTTGTCCCAGTGGGACCGGTTATACGAAGGCGCATCCAAAGGTCTCTCGGGCGACGAGGGCGAGAGCGGATGGTTTGGCCGCGACGGACGTCTATGGCTTGACTGCCTCCCATGTGCGTCTCTCGTATCTCCATTGCATTCCACATCTGTCCTTAACGGCTACCCAATCCAGGGGTCAACTATCTGGCGTTCGATATTATCGGAGATCTTGCTTTCGGCGCGCCCTTTGGCATGATCGAGGCAGCACGGGACCGCGCGCCCGTTCCCGTCGCTGGTTCTGGTGACGTGGCGTGTTCCGGCAAGGACGAAGAGGTCAAGCACATCCCTGCTGTCGCGGTGCTCAATGGGCGCGGGGAGTACTCGATGTCGATGGGCGTGCTGCCTGGCTGGGTACGCCCCTTCATGCGCCGCTTCGTGCCGTGGTACAGCCGCGGGCTACAAGACGTCAAGCATCTTGCGGGCATTGCTATCGTTGCAGTTGGGAAGCGCCTTGCGACGCCGACGGATCGGGTTGATTTGCTCAGCAAACTGCAAGCGGGGACGGATGACTTTGGAAACCCCATGGGCCGCGCGGAGCTTACCGCCGAGGCTCTCACGTTGCTCATCGCCGGCTCGGACACGACGTCCAAGTTTGTTTCATTTACTTTGCGGGTGGTGCACTCGACTGACGACCCCTCAGCTCGACCTGCGCGATCATCTACTACCTCGCGAAGAACCCCGCGGCACAGGCCAAATTGCAGGCAGAGCTCGACGAACAGCTCGGCACGGAGGACGAGAAGGTCGCAACGAGTGAGCAGGTGAAGCGCCTGCCGTACCTCGACGCGTGCATCAACGAAGCCCTGCGTCTGCACTCGACTTCCGCGTTGGGACTTCCGCGCGTTACCCCGAAGGCGGAGTCGTCATTGGGGACCACGCGTTTGCCGAGGGCACGGTGCTGAGCGTGCCGAGCTATACGATCCACCGCGACCCCAACGTGTGGGGCCCGGACGTAGAGGCGTACAGACCCGAGCGCTGGTTCGAGGAGGACAAAAAGGACGTGATGCAACGCACGTTCAACCCGTTCTCTGTCGGTCCCAGAGCATGTGTAGGACGTAACCTCGCTTCGTTGGAGCTGCAGATTATCTGTGCGTCGATTTTGCGGAGATTCCACTTTGTGCTGGAGAAGCCGGAGGAGGAGGTGAGCGTTCTATTGTCCCTTCTTTGCCGCCGTGACGCTTATGAAGGGCTTTTACAGTTACAGACCCGCGAGGGCTTCTTGCGCAAGCCACTGGCTTGCCATGTGGGGATCAAGCGCCGGGAAACGTTGTAAGCTTGGACGGACAGCCAGACGAAAGCAAAGAAGTGCATTAATGAAATGAGTCACGGACTTTTCTCCTCCTCTATACATCGCAAGTAATGTACTTTATCAATATCCGTGTAAGAAGAAATCCGTTTGAACTGCAACTCGCGCCCGGCCCAGAGGCTAGATGAATGCGAGCCATAGCCACTATTTGGCCTTCTTTGGCGAACCTCCCTTATCGATTATCTGCCGCGGTAAGTAAGGGCCGGGCTCGGTGAGATGCCTCGCACCGGCTTTGTGAGTTGTTCGACCCCATGACGCTCAAGCCTTTCATTCCGACTCTTCGGCGACGCGGATTCGAAGTCACGAGGGACGCGGCTCGTCGCCGGGAGGCACAAACTCCCCATCCGTATCCTATTCTAGATCTATATTGCCTACGTGATGTCTCAGACTCTCGCGGAGTCGCGCGTCTCCCAGCGCGCGGCGCCGGGACGGTTTGGGGACGGTACCGCGAAGTGAATTCTGCTTGACCATGTATTACGTACGTGTAAAATATTTTCCCGTTCGTGTGGCCTTTCACCTCGGTATTGCACCTTGTAAGAGCCGCTTGGATTTCACATCTGAACATATATATCTACTCGTCTTTCTCTCCCACATGTCAACCGTTTGTGCGGCGGAAACTCCATGATGGGTATTGGGTGCCGCTAGCCAATATAAATATTATCCTTGTCCATCGTGGGCTCAGCTCCAGGAACCTTCAACACAAGACCTTCGGAAGAACTTCTGGATGACGATCCGCAACATCGATGCAGGAAGCAAACTCGAGTAGTACATCCCCCACCAACGCGGCGCGTAAGTCGCAAGTGACCTCGTGTGCGGAGTGCCGCAGGCTCAAGCTCCGGTATGTTGTCGCACATCTCGTAGCCAGCCAGCGTACTAAACCGATTGGGACGATTAGTTGTGATCGTGTCTTTCCATGTTCCTCGTGCATGCGAAGAGGATGCGCGAATCTGTGCCCGACCGGAACATTGGAGAAGGGCAAACGTGGGTTTCTCAAGAGATTGGAACAGTCGCTGCCTTCTAAGGGGGCGGGGGAGGAGCATACCGAAGTTGCCATGTTCGTGGCGCGGGATAATGCGATGTCCAAACGCATTCAAGAGCTCGAGGCTGCGTTAGCTGGGTGGGCGTGTGCGCTTCACCCGTTTGCTTCGACTGACTTGTCCGTACGCAGGGCTGGGATTGCTGTCCCGGGGCCGAGTCTCCATGGAGCGGAAATGCCGAACGATGGGAGAACAAAGCGTCCTAGGACGTCGTCGTTCTCTGACCTCGTGCCTCCGAGCACGGTTCCCCAAAAGGATACGGGCTCTTCGGGGAGCGGCGATGCAACGGCGGTGGACACCACAGACGTCACGCTGGGCTTGGGAACCCTCACTATCGACTCTGTGGACAACCGGTCGCGTTACATTGGCCCTTCCGGTGGCGCTTCATACCTAAGTTCAGATCTCTGGAAGGTGCCCCAAAGGCGTGATTCCGATGATAGATCTGTTACAGGCGATCTGGTAAGCGCAGCCTGCATTTTGAGAGTCTAAAATACTCATTGTCAAACCAGGATTTCGGCATAGGTCAGTCATGCCGTGATGTTTGTATAAAGCTGAGGGGAGATTTAGAAAAACCTGACCGTTCCGGGTCTCCAATCGAGAGGGAGGTGCTAGCAAAGATGAGCTGTCTTCCGTCTCGCGACGAAGCTGTTCGACTAGCGTCTTTGTATTTCAAAAATGCAGCATTCATGTGAGCGGCTCACTCTGCCGGATATCCATTCGAGTTGAATTAGTTTCCAGGTACGAGGTAATACCCGAAGATATATTCTTCAGTGTCCACATGTCAGCCATATACTTCGATGTAGCACGACCTCACATGCCAGCGAACTTGCATGTCCTTTCTCTATGTGCCATGGTACTTTCTCTCGGCGCGTTCTTCGATCTTTCGCTGCCCAGTCATCAAGTTTTGTCGCGAGCCGAAGAGCTCTACGACCTCGCACTGGTGTCGCTGAACATATCCATCCCCTTGTCCTTGGACACGATCCCCGCTGTTCAAACTCTACACCTCATGGCATTATACTTCCTGAGCACCAAGGGCGAAGGTGGTGGAGACTCGGCTTGGCAGCTACTCGGCATGGCGATGCGATCCATGCAGGCGCAGGGATGTCACCGCGATGGCTCGCGTTGGGGCTTGTCGCACCGCGAGCTCGAAGAACGAAGACGTGTTTTCTGGGAGACTCATATGTACGATCGATTGGTGTGTCTCCGAGTGGAATCTTCTCGTCATGGCTTTAAATCAAGTCGTGTTTAGCAATCATTCACGTTTGGACGACCGTATGCGCAAAGTGACTCTCACCGTAAGCCATGTGCACTGGAATCCCTCTGTTTTTAAAGTAATTTGATTTGGGTAGACGATTGCGAAATGCCCCAGTCATGCGACACCCCACTTCCCTCTGACACAGACCCAACTAATTCGACGTTCTCACACACACGATGGCATCACCACAAATTCCGGTTTACCGGCCTTCTTGGCCGCATAGTCGACCTCGGGTTCAGCGCCAAGCACCCGCCGTACTCTGTCGTCATGCAGCTGGACCGCGAAATCAACGAACACTATGACAGACTCCCCAGTTGGATCATCTTCGATGCTGTCAAGAATCCGGTAAAAGACCTCTCCGCACATGAACTGGCAGCTTCAGACGCGGACCAACGAAAAAATGCCCAGCTAGCGTCTCTGGCGAACATGTATTTCTTAACCCTGCTACACCTCCATCGCGGTCCGTTCTGTAGGCACTCATGCTGGGCCAGAAACACATCGGGGATTCGCCGTATGCAGCGAGCATTGTGAATCTCGTCGGGGTATATTAGCCACTTTCAGCTCGATTATCGGTGTATTTATGATTTCTTTTCCAGGCTGCGCGTGCCATCGTTAATATTGCGCGTGGACTATACGTACTTCACCCAGGTTATTCAATAGTTAACCCTAACAGTTTTCGTCACGCTGATTCTCTCTCCAGCATTAACAAGTCGCATGTGGTACTGGATATTCCACTCCTTCACGGCTGCTGTTTGTCAAGCTGTGCTGGTCATAGTAGCACCATCGCATCCGCTCTCACCTGCGGCGTTTGAGAGCATGCAGGTAGCTCTTGAACTGTTCGAGCGTACGGATGGCGAGCGCGCCAAATCAGCGGCTATTCGTCTTGGTCTGCTTGCGGGCAAGGCCAGGGAGACTATGGAAGCGTATCAACATGCGACGATGACGACACAAACGTCATCTCGCAAAACGTCGACCTCGTCAGCTGATTTAAAAACTCAATTTCCGACGTCTAACATTCGCGGAAACCCGGAGGATCTACTGGGGACGACTACGAAATTGATTCGAACTCAGACGAACGAAAGTCTTTCGCCTTCGCCTTCGTTGACTTCTTCCTCTTCCAGCTCGCATTCTACTTCAACCATAGCTATGGACGAAGGATCCGGGATCCCTTTCGTATCGCCCACAGAAGCACCTCATGTGACCCAGTTTCAGTATCGACCGGGTCATCAGAATCACTGGAATGCAAATCCGAGCTCATCGTCAGCATCGCCGACCACGACGGTGCCCGGACGCAATACCATGAATTGGAGCGAGTATTCTTCGAACGCTGTCCGAAACCCCGGCCCCCATGACCAGTCCCCGAACGCTTTCCACGGCCAATACCAGCAGCAGATTGCCCCCTCCTTCTTGGATCCTTCGCTATATCTATCTGTGGATGGGTTTGACTTGCCCGGGTTCATCCAGAGCGGAGCGAATACGTGGCTCTTTGACCGCCCGTCCGGGTCCCGGATCGACGCAGAGGTGAGTGTCAGCGATGCGCGCTGTCGACGTGGTATTGACTGAACATTGCAGAACCTCCACCTCCATGAAAATTGGCCTGGTCGGATGCAGTCATAGCATCAAAAGAGTTCATTCATCTTCGCTGCAGGGGTTTTGCTGGTGATCCATTTCATCCTGGCATCTGGGAAAGGACAGTGTATTATATCCCATAAGTATATGTGTTGGTACTTCTGAATTCAGAACAGCCCGAGTCAATTTCTGAACATGGACTTCAACACCCGCCTTTTCCCCGTGAGTACCAACGGCCCAAGTTCTTCGGATACTGTTAGTTCCACATTTGGTTCAATCAACTTCTCGAAGGCTGGCGAAGGGGGCAATTTGGAGCTCGCCATTCTTAGCATGTTTACGTCAGGGAGCACGCAGGAAACGCTCCTCGTAGAATGGATCTTGCCGGACCTGAACACGACGATATGAGATCGTTCACAGTTTGTTGGAGCATATGGCAGTCCGATCTGGTCACGGAAATCAAAGCTATATCAAGCGGAATATATTTTTGTTCCCGACCCTTATACGGGTTGCTTTCTTCTCATACAGTACAGCTTGACACCGACAGGCAACTCGTTTGATTTCGTAGACTTGACAGGATGCCCGACCTCCATTCACTACCTCCTGGAACCCGCCCCACGAACGCAATCCGCAATAATGGCCCTGACGACTTGGCCCTGGAACGTTTCAAACTCCGGGAGCTGGCCGAAGGATGGCCCATGTACAGGTGAGCCGACCCACGTCTTGCCCCAGTGCCAATGCTCATGTCTCGCGCCGTGCCATATTGAAGGGACGCCCGCGAATGGGAAAACTTCCGTTCCCTATTCCATCCTGGCGCGTTCGTCTACACGACGTGGACTGGTCGCATCTCTATCGAGGACTTCATCGCCGCCTCACAAGATGGAATGGACCGCGGAGCGTTTATCATGCACCGTGTTCACGGTTCTTCTGTAGACTTAGCTGGCAGACGAGCGGTGGTTAAGATGAAGGCGACGATAACGCAGCGCTTCGAGCTGCCGCCCGACAGGTTCGACCCCAATTGACTGACTCTTGCTACCGAGTGCGTCTTTTGAAGCCATCCTAGTTTCGAAGTCGATGCGGAATCGGACTGTCGGTGCGTGAGACTAACATCATTTTGTATGCTTGTTGCAATATTGAATTTTATGTGTAAACAGATTTTGCTTTTTCTTCGAGAAGGACACAGCGGGAACGTGGGGCGCACTTTTCGTGCGGCATTTCTACGAAAAAGACAAACTCATTCCAGTGAACCCGCAGCGTGTGCCTGTTATCGACGAGGAGAAGCTGCGCGCGTTCCCTTCCGGGTACAAATATCTGGCGTACTGCCAAGAAGAATGCATGCCGGGTATCAAGGTCAAGCGCGACATGCCTGGGATACGGGGTGAGGAACACGATAAGCTTCTGAGGCAAGCCAAGGCCTGGTTGGAGGGAAAGAGGTTGACATATAATTTCTGCTCTTACATGCGTTTCATCATCTTTATCGCTTGTAAAACAGTACTGCGTCGCCCTGATATATGATACGCCGAAGGAAAATAAGCAGTGATGCTCGTAGCTTCTGTCTTCCCTTGTGTTCCCACAAACTCGTGGCAATTATTACGGCTCTCGGCAGATTGTAGAGCCTCAGAGTCTCAATTTGGGGGTACGGGCGCTACGTCGCGTTTTACCCATGAATATGAATATGTATATCTATCTTAAACACAGAGTTCAACCGTGGGAAATGATTGCACCAGTTCGATGGTTCGACTGCGAGAATGTTGGAAATGCAACCAAAGGTCTTTTAAGATGCAGTTGAATTGAAGTGCCCTGGTTTGGGGAAGGATTCCACAATATCGACTTTTTGTGAAGTATGTTCGAATATCCATCTACCAATTCGAATATGCCACCTGTTCGGTGCATGTTTCAAGAGATATACGGAATATGGTAGAAGCCCTGCATTGCCTGAGGTTGAGAAATTTTTATTGGCGTATTGTGTATCGCACCTGCCGCTCTTAGCAGAAGTTCGGCAGCCTATGGAAGAAGTCACAAGAATTCAACCGTGGAAAACTGTTAGTCATCCATCGAAATTTGACAAAATTGTCGAATCATCTGTGGCATGTGCTCTCTATAAAATCTACAGAAATCCAAAGAATGACTGTGCCAATTCAGTGACACTACCGCGATCAAGAGGTTTGCAACAGGCCGCCATGACCCAACAGAAATGCCGATGTTCGAGGAATATTTGGCGCAGCGGCGCTCTGACGCAGACCACAACACTGTGAGTGTAAGAGAACGTTCAAGATGTGTCCATAGAGTGCCATGAGAAACTTTGATAGCTGAGAGAGGAGGTGAGTCTCGACTATTTACGAGTACAGAATGCAAATTGCCCTCCTGGCCGCTCCATTCTAAACTGTGGAACCTAAGCAGAACGATACTGCCCATGTTCTGTGACTGGTAAGTCATATATACTGCCTCAAGTAAAGATCGAAGGAGCCACGCGGCCGTTGACCGGACATGTCCAAGATTTGGAGCCCCCTTGAATCAACAGGATTTGAGAGTGCGTCAAAACGACATCTATGAGGATGAATTAGCCGTTTGTAGGAAGCATATACGGCAGCGAGCTCACCGCTGTCGAATGCGGTGGCTCGAACGACCCTCCTCCACCCTCGCCATCCCCAGCCCTGCTCAGATCCATACTGCGCTCCTCCGACCGCGCCCGAGCACTTCATTCGAAGTACTGGGCCTTGACGACAGACGGGGCGGCGACGGGAGCAAGGGCGGGGATGTCGATAGAATCGACGCTGCTGCGCTTGCGGCGAGGGACGTTATGGACCGAAGGTCCAAGCGCGCCTTTGGGTTGAATTTTCGGGGCGATGGGGGCAAAAGGGAGCCACAAAGTGAATCCGCAGCGCTCCGGAGGCGGCTGGTGCCACCGTTCGAAGGAGAGATGCTGCCGCTCGAAGTGGAAGGGCTTATGGAGCTGGGCGAAGTGAAATGGGTGGGAGACATTTTCGATGTTAAGCCTGAGTATTCGCGAAGTCAGCGTCAAGGAGTGGAGAAAGGATAGGATGCTGACTCGGGTAGATGATGCGTATTGCTATTGAAAAGAGGTAGGATGCGATGAGAACTTTGAGGGAGGAATGGCCCTGATTATAGTACTTCTAGGTGAGACTCGGAGCAACGAGACGGATCTGTGCATTCTGCAAAGCTTAGAGCTGTCTAGTATATGTGTCTCAGACATCCGTTGAGCGTAAAGTGAGGTGGTTTTGAGTGGCAGAACAGTGGCATGTCTCGAAGAACATGCTCTCCGAGTCCTGGACAGCTTGGCTGGGAAATCGACCAGAAAGACGTTCAAGTTTGAGAGTCCACAGAGCAGCACTTGCTCCAGTACTTAGTGTAGCTGGGAATATATGTGCAAGAAGTGCAGGCTTCCTGTTCACTCCGTTGAAGTGTTCACGAAGGAAAAGAGTCAATCGGCCCTTACTAAGCGTCATGTTTGTCCGACCATGATGATCAAAAATTCAAAATCCGAGTCTTGAAGTTCAGAACTTGATCTCCTCTGCGACCGGCTCTTTTTCTACAGAAAATGACAAAGATGGCAGGCTGCGGAGACCATGAACGAACATCGAATGCGCAGGGCACATCCCAAGGATGACGTTCAAAGCGTCACTAGGCTAGTTCGCTAAAAATGCTGGAATATGACCCTTCAACGCGAACTAAGCGGCTTCACCTCAACGCTTTCTAGTAGCAAACAGGAGTGCGTCCAGGCCTGTTCTGCCAGCAATTCACTATGATCATGACCTCCCAGCCGCTGTCGATGTGACACTGTCTGTATCACTGCTAGCGAGTCGCGACCGATAACTCCTCCCCATTCGCATCCCCTGCTGTATCGAAACGGATCCAAGCCGAATCCCTGAACCGTTAGCTGGGCAGCAGCTGCCCACATGGCACTTTTGGTGTCTCGATTGAATCCGAGCTAATGGTCAGCGCTCAGCAGTTCTTGCCTAGTGAACCGGAGTTTTTTCGTCACGGCCGGGGTCTCATGTTCCGACGCGTTTCGCGTAGAAACCTCGTCCAAATCGTGCTATCGTTGCCCCCATCACCCCCACCCATCTTGTTGCTCTCGCCTTCGACAGCGTTCGGGCGACTCCTCTGAGTTCCTTGGTCAAGACTCAGCGCGGCACTGCGGATTAACCCAGGGTAATGACAGCACTTCTCTTTCCCCGTCTGATGCCGGTTTCTTTCTCGTTTCTGGATGGAGAAGGTTCAGTGATCCCACTGGCACCATATGGTCTACGCCACCCACACACTACTGTCTGCGGTCTCGGTGGCGCATACGACGGGCAAGGGCGATCGGGAAAATGGTGCTATTTAGCTGGTGCGTCATCCTAGTCGCTGTCCATCTCCTGACCCCGGTATTCCCTAATATTCGGTGCTTGCCTTGTCGCACTGGGATGGACGTCACCGAGCATGTAGGCGGATGCCCGAATCGGACGCGAGGCGTCGATAGTGCTAGAGCCTAATACCGTCTTGCGCGTGATTTCTCGGCCACAGTTCGGTGGCGGTCTTGGTCCCTCTGCTCTGCTGGCTCCGACCCACGGCAGTCTTGTTTGATCATGCGGTGACCATCCGCATGTCTTACCGCATCCCCTCGTAAACTGAAACACCCGATACTGGAACAGGCTCTGCCGCCCACTCGTCGCCAGCCGCCCCACGCCCTTGCGGCCGACGACAGCGGAAACGCCCGCAGACATCACAGTCGTCGTGGACGGGGACCGAGCCCACTTGAGGAGAGACTCGGGTGCCGTAAGAATCTCCTGCCAGTCTTGCTTTCAAGGGCGGTTTATTGTAATTTTCGTAAAGTACTATATTACAGTCTTGTTTTCGTTTGTGATCCTCAGGCTAACTTGAGCAAGTCGCCGAGGACGCCCATGGCCGTGACGGCTGCGCCCGCGCCCGCACCTTGGACGATGAGGGGCCGTGCGCCATAGCGCTCAGTGTGGAACATGATGATGTTGTCCGATCCGCCTAGCGATGTAACGAAGGGGTGTGTCACTGGGTACCTGTGGACGATACATATTCAGCGAAGACGAAAGACGAGTTGGGGAGAGAGCATACTTTTCGAGCCCGGCGCGGACCTGCCCGTTCCGCACGTCTACGACGCCAACGAAACGCAAGACCTGCCCCTCCTTGCTGGCGTCCGCGCGCATCTGCGCAAAGCGTGCGTCGAACGCGGGGAGGCCCGCGATGAAGGCGTCGCCCGTGGGCGTGCCCTCGAGCTCGGGCGGGATGAGCGACGAGGTCTGCACGGCGGCGAACGACTGGAGTGCGGGCAGCGAGGAGGGGTGCGTGATCGTACGTGCGAGGATGGTGAGCTTGCGCGCGACATCGAACCCGTTGAGGTCGTCTGCCGGGTGGGGTTCCTGTTCTGAACCTTAAAATCACTATGACTGGTGGAAAAGTCGGTGTACCGTGTACCCCTTTTCGCGCGCAATGCGAACGACAGAGGAGAAGGCTGGGCCGTCGGCCGCCCCGGTGGAAAACTCGTTAAAGATGTAGCTCATAGTGCCTGAGAATACGCCTTCGATTTTGACGATCTGAGCGTATGCGGGGTAAAGCGGTACTCGGAGGTAGAAAGCATGCATATCCACACCTTGTCGCCGGTAGCCACAAGGTCTTTCAGTGTCCCAATGACTGGAAGACCCGCGCCGACCGTGGCTTCATTCAAAAACCGCGCTCCACTTTTGTTGCTCGCTGCGATGATGCTCTGGTACAGGCCAAGATCGCCAGAAAAGGCCTTCTTGTTCGGAGTGATGACGTTGATGCCTGAACCAAGCCACACAGGATACAGGGCCGCCACATCTTCGGAAGAGGTGTTGTCTATTATAGCGACCTTTTGGGAAGGAGACACTAATGCAGCTAGTTCTTTTGTGAGTTTCGACAGATCAGGGCGATCTGCAGACGCCGCAAGATCGGCTTTCCACGAGGATGCGGAGGTTATGGGACTAGTGTGATTGAAGAGGGTCCTTGTGGAGGAAGTGAGAGAGACTAGGCGGAAAGGCGAATTGGCTGGTGGAATAGACAGCAATTGGTTGATGAACTCAGATCCAACGAGGCCGACACCAACGACTGCGACGTAGATTTGAGGCGCAGACATGGCGTTATACCGTCTCAGCGCGATGGATGCGATTGCAGCCAGAGTCGGAAAAAGCTACTTCTTCAATCTGGCGATCAATTTTCACAAATAAACTCAAATTGAACTCAGCCTCAATTTTGCTCCTGCGATATGCAGCGGATCGGACAAGAAGCGCAAGCTGCAGAGCACTATCGACAAAAACGTACTAAAGAAAGTCCTGGACAGCCAAAAACGGGCGAGCTCCTTAAAAATCGGGGTCTGAAATTCGGTTCCAGCTGGCGGCGACGCTGTCCGATGGGTCCGATTCGCCTCACTATGCGTACAAATGGCAGGGTTGCTGGAAGTTCAGTCTGAGATCGACTCCATTTACCCATGGTCATGGATGCGGCAAATGCTATGCGATGGCAGAATACAGCGGACCGGTATGCAAACAGTAGGTATGTATCAGTCCCCTGGTCTTTTGACTCACTATCTCGAAAGTCAGCGCCCTCTCTTTTCTGGCTTGGGATTATTGTACGCAACTATCCGTTTCTGCAAGGCGCCCGAGGATTGACAGCGTGATGACGTACTCGCACAGGCTTGACGTTTTCTCAAGAGGTACTCACTGCAGTCAATTGCTTGTTGAATGTACTGCTCAGAGACATCCGCAGGTCGATTATTTCTGGGTAATTCCCTAGTTATACACATACATTGGACATTGCTGAAAGCGAACTAGAGTTCGCGCTGGTCTCTCGTCAAACTCCTCTTTTTTGTCAATCGATACATCACGTTTGGGCTCGTGGTCGTTTCCGTTGCATGTTAGTACGACCTCGCGCACAACCCGATTTCCGCTGATATCATTGTAGTCGATCTTTACCAGAGTCCAGATAAAGCGACGTAGGTACATTCATTACATAATTCAAGAAGCATATTCAGCTTGTTCCAGATGTACGTCGAACGGTACTTCGAAATTTTGAGATACTCAATCTCCGGATAGGCGTCATGTGGGCCAAGTTTGAGGTTTTCTCTGGTGTGACCCACGTTCCCGGCATTCTCAATCACCGCTGATCAGTATATCTAGCTCTGTTTTGCGCCTTTATCGTGGAAGGTATGATGTTATGTACGTGTCCGACCGAAGCTAATTGTCCTACAGTTATCATGCAAATTCGTTTGCATGCGCTGTACGGACAGAGTTAGCACCTGTGCCCCGTTTCCGCCTTTATCTCACTCTACAAAATCAGATAAAACCCTCATTTTTGTCGTTTCCTTACTCTGTGTCGGAGAGTTGACGAGCATGGCCACACTTTCGCTCACTAGGCACGTGCATTCTCGCGCCGAGGTACCCTGCTGATAATTTGATGTCGATAGATTCCCGACCTCATTCGGTGCCTCTGATTCCTGTCTGCCCGTAAAGCAAACTTAATTTGTTATAGCTGGACTGGCCGAAACACCGGATACAGCACTCACTTTGCCGTTTTGCAACAAGATGATACCCGCGCATTTCTACCCATACTGGTATCTTGCGTCGCGTCCGCAACTGTTCCACAGTACAAGACTGATTTCATGAAAACCCAGGATCTCATTCATGATTTTTGACACTATCATCCTCCTCCTCGTCGCCCGAAAAGCATACATACACTACCAAACACTCCCCGACCAAACGTGGTCGCACTCAAAGCTCATGGCCGTCCTCGTCCGTGACTCTTTCATGTACTTCCTCTGGTAGGAGCCTCGCAAGTTCAACTCTCATCGCACTAATCCAGATCACGCTCTCACTCACTCACAGTAACGCTATCGTATTTCTGGGAACGACCATGCTCTGGCGGTTCGGACCTGAGGAGCTCGCCACGATTGCCAACAGCTGGTCCCTCGTCGTGCCGTCCACGTCCGCCGGCCGGCTGCTCCTCAACATGCGCATCGCGTACAAGCCTGCGTCTGACCACGTCACAACCGCGGGGCTGTCGGGTCTGGGGTCGCTGCACCTCATATGCCCGCCTTCGAGTGACGAGTGATGAGGATGCCAGTGACAAGAGTTGTCCTGAGGAGGATTAGTCGCCGGTCTTGGGTTTCGCAAATTGGCAACTATGATCTGTGGTCTCGGCTGGGTTAAGCTCACACATAAATTTATCAAATTTCGCTCTTCAGTGCTGGCACACCGCGCTCGATATATCCAAATCCTGCACAACCCCTAGTCACTGAGCATGAGTTCCACGCTTATTTCTTCATCGCCCACAAATTCCCCTGTAACACGGTGCAACTCTGTCGTTCCGGAGAACTTTATGGTGGGCGTACACCGTGTGCGACGGGCCCTCACCTCTTGTTCTCACCGTAGCCAGTGTCTGCAGGGCCTTTTATGTTACAACGTCAACCTCCATTTCCGCATTGGCAACCTTCGGCTTGTGTGCCTTCAACAGTTTCGAGCCCCCTCAGGCTTTTGAGAGTAGCGAGACGGTGCTCCGCCCGGTGACGACTTGCTCTAGCCAGCTTCGGTCTTGTTCAAATGGGCTTGTATGAGATCTGCCTCGGCTTTTGTAGCATGGAGATTCTGGCGGGCGATTCTAATCTTCATGTTCTAATCCTCTTGCGGGTTACGGAGTTTGACTGATGAATGCACTCGGATTCGGAGGAGCCTACGTGCACGTAATTTAGGATTCACCATGTGAAATCCAACTGTTCAACTGACCGCGCATTTAATCGCTTGAGCGTTCCAATGCTCACTACTACCTGTTGAAACGCCTTCCGGTAGGTGGGCAGATTTCGGTGAAGATCCCTAATCTACGAAACCGCTCTTTGGTATCAAACTTCAAGCATATTAGATTCAAGGATATTCTACGAATATGTACGAGCATGTCGTAGGCCCGACTCTGACTACCACAGGACAATCAAATCACACTCTGCAGTGTAGGCACACCAAACTCCATTTTCAGGTCGTCCACAAGAAATGCAATCGACCACGGGTGACCGCCGGAAATCCCATGCCGTCACCAACCATCCCGCTTTCCAAGCCCGGTGTTGCCCTCTGGAGCGACATTGCTCCTTCAAAGATCGGGGTGAGACTAGCCCATTGAGTGGTCGAAACTTCTTCAGGTTCTGACCCTGTTGGCAAGGGTGGTTGCACCAGCAATAAGTAGTTCCCGAGCATCGTGGTGCTGGTGCGGATAGCGAGCGATGAAACCAATGAGATGGGGCTGACGGAGGTTTTGAAGAACGGTGTCACGGCTCCGGGGTGGCTGACGGATATTTCTGTCGTGCCGCCAGGGGAAGTCTTGATGTCAAAACTGGCGACTTGCTCTGTTGTCAAAGATACGTTGAACGTGAACGAAACTGGCATTGGTTGAAACATACTAGGAATGTTCCAATTTTTGCGACCTGATTCATATTGGAACTGTAAGCTTGCTGATCAAGTTAAAGGTGTATACCGTTCATAGTGGATTCTTTGGTAGAGACATAGATCTGGGTGACGCGGAAGGCTTTCGTTCCATTGGAGTACTTCCATCTTCCCGGACGTAAATCAGCTCGTCGTCTGTTGCAGTCTGAGTAGAGCAAACATCGTTGGAGAAAGAGCAGTACATGGACCTAAGAAAGGAGGATTAGAAAGCTCAGGTCAGAGGAAGCAGGCAGCAGGCTAGCGTACCGACGGGAGATTCTGTATATGAGACAACCTTGGAGGTCGAACGTCAGACGTGAAGTTGGCGCCCGGGCCAGGCGAATGTGCAACTGACCTGAACAGACCCGAGACCCCCAATAAATTCGCCGCCAGAAGCTAGGGCTTCGGCCTGAGATGCACTACTCCAACCAGCGGGGAAACTGTTTGTGGAGCTCAAGGGAGACACGGGGAAGACCCAGCTGCGCCCCTTGAGATCCCATGGACTAGAAAAAAGAGCAAGCGGAAGAGTGAGAGGAACGGATGATATGGAGGATGAAGACGAACGCGGGGCGACTTGGATGTCGGACATTGTTTGGGGGTCGGAGATGACATGTGTTAATACATGTTCGACTCCTCTTAACAATCAAAGATTAAGTGGTCCCGTACAGGGAACGGCCACTCGCACCTCGGAGACGGTGGCGACCTGATACCTATAGCTAGTATAGAGCGGCGGCCCTCTACCGGCGGCCCGAGAGAGTGAGTTAAGTACAGATCTAGATGAAACAACTGTCCGACATCTTACATACACATTTGAGCCTATTCAGGCATGGACTGTACCTGTCTCTAACGGTTACTCCGGCAGCAGAGCTGGAGCCCGGATTCAGAGATAGAGCTGAGCTCAGATGCTTGAGTTTCGTAATTTCCCAGGCTTTGAATCCATTTTCTTCTTCTCCTTCTTCTTCAGTATTGTTCCCGGAGCTCGAATAGATGATGAAAAAGAATCCAAGGCCCGGATCAGCTAGGGCGCCAGGACTTGGGACTCGGAGCCTGCAGGACCTCGGTGGGATGATGATCGTGATAATCAAAATGATCAAACGCGATCAGACCTTCCGAGTCAGGCTTCAGCAGTACTTCAGCCAAGTGGCAACGCTCCGTGCGCTGCAGGTCATCTGCTTTTTC
>QVIE01003093.1:0-16927 GCA_013387415.1 Panellus pusillus | reverse complement strand
TTTTGTTGTGCGCTAAAAGTTGATGATCCAAGCCATGAGATTCAGGCTACAGTTGAAGGATCAAGAGATCCGAGGAAGAAAGCCAGGGATTAAACGTGAAACAGAGGCAGACGGCGCGTCCATCGCAGTTCTGGGCACTCCAAAACCCTGCTTAAGCAGCTTAGTAGTGCGCAGCATGACATGAGCATACGTCTTCTAGACAAAGTACTAGCGTGCCACTGCCCTAAACGTCTGGAGACGAGACCGAGTTACTGTATACTAAGCTATCTCAGCCTTGAACTGCTTGCAGCCTACGATTTGGGCTTAGCGCGGCGGCTTAGCGCGGCTTTCGGCCAGTCGGGCATCTTCGGCCTTACTTACATCGCCCTTCGGCCCTCGGGCCGTCATGTTTTAAGTACTCCAGATTCGGTTCATTGACCAAGCCTGTTGTCGGTTTTTGCCTAATTAGGTAGCATCCCACGTAGACCCCCGTCACATGCTCAGAGAGCCAGCACACTGGCTACCACCTCGCCCACGCCCCGCACGCGTACTCGCCGAGCGCATTTCCCGTGCAGCACACCGATGACGCCGCTACCAAGGAGACCCAGTACCCCGCCTCCGCTGCTTCAATTGACACACGACCGAGTCCCTGAGCTGGCGCCGCAGCATGCAGCATGCTGGTCGACGCCCGGCAGTGGGCACAGCTCCGCAACGCGTTGTTTGATTGCATTTTGAGCCGGGTCGGGATAGCGGTGAAGGTCGAGGTCCAGAATGGACGACTCTTCAATAGTTGAGCGCATTATGGAGAGCCCGAGCGCGTTTTCGTCCGCATCGAGCAGGATGCCGTCTTGGTAGTCATCTCGTGCTCAACCCCGGCAATATCGTTTGCAACAAGCGCGGGCTCTATGAGCGCACACACTTGCGCGCACGCCCGCAGCGCTTCGACGAGTTCCGTGCTGGCGGCCAGGGTGCCGGCAGCCCAAACGGCACCGCCAAGAAGGGTCTTGGCCCCCCTCCGCCGCTGGCGCGCAGGAGCAGCCTCAGCAGCGTCGGGAGCAGTGTCCAGAGCAGGAGCGGGCGAACGACTGGGACGATTCCGGTTCGTGTTTGCCCTCATTTCAACTTTACTTCATCCTGATTCACTCCCGCAGTCTTGGTATACTCGAACGGCTCCGCGCCCTAACGTCCTTTAACTCTCCCTCGCTGGGGAGCCCCCCGCACCTACCCTCTCTCTCGCTCTCCTCCTCGCCTCCCGGCGAGCGCGACTCTCTCAGCCGCTCGCTGCCCCTCCCCGGCTCCCGCATGCGCCAGACATGGGCCATGGCGGACTCCGCAGCAACCCATGGAGCAACGCCACCCGCGGGCTCGGCTTCTCTGGCGCCCGCGCGCGGCATGGCGGGTACTACGCGCACGGGCACGGGCTGCACCGCTTGTCGCACAACTCCTTGCTGTCGTCGCACCAGTCGCATTCGGGCCCGTGATGGTGGTACGGGCGGGGCAGCATTCCGGAGATGCTGCAGGTGCACAGCATGTGGGCGGGATCGGGGGCGTCAGCGTGAAGGAGGCATCGCACGCTGTGCTGGTGCTGGGAATCAACGGAGAGCGAATCGCAAGCGGCAGAGGAGGATGAAAACGTGAATAAATTGTCGTTTCAACAGATACATTTTGATATAAATACATTCTGGACTGGAGTGTCTGAGTACGAAGTGAAGTGAGCTGAGACGTTTCGAAAGAATTACAAAGCGGGAGAGGTGCATGTTGCGGGGACCCCCGTGGGATGGAACGGTGGGGAGCAGGACGTCCCGCACGTGCGCAGCGACGCCCGAACTGCCAGCCTGGCAGCAGGAATCCGGGAGGGCCAAGCCAGCAGAAGTTGGGATGAGGGCGGCAGGCAATTCCGAGGTTTCCCGAGACTCGAAATGATCCGAGTGCTTCTTGATATTTTTCATTGGCTGGGCTTTTGTCGTTTTGGGCAGTCGTCCCCATTCGACCTAGACTTGATATCTGCTATCAGCCCGCTAGCGTAATATCTTGATATCTTTACTCTTCGGATTTTTAGTGGTCCGCCAGCGGAAAATTGAGCTTGGAAAAGTGGTGGACATTGTCTGCAAGGTATAGTACACTCTCCCTCTTTTCTCTCTTTTTTCCTCTCTCTCTCCTCTTGATAAACTTGATATTTTCTGTCTCGACAACAGACATAGTCCATGAGCCAGATTCGGTTCATTGACCAAGCCTGTTGTCGGTTTTTGCCTAATTAGGTAGCATCCCACGTAGACCCCCGTCACATGCTCAGAGAGCCAGCACACTGGCTACCACCTCGCCCACGCCCCGCACGCGTACTCGCCGAGCGCATTTCCCGTGCAGCACACCGATGACGCCGCTACCAAGGAGACCCAGTACCCCCGCCTCCGCTGCTTCAATTGACACACGACCGAGTCCCTGAGCTGGCGCCGCAGCATGCAGCATGCTGGTCGACGCCCGGCAGTGGGCACAGCTCCGCAACGCGTTGTTTGATTGCATTTTGAGCCGGGTCGGGATAGCGGTGAAGGTCGAGGTCCAGAATGGACGACTCTTCAATAGTTGAGCGCATTATGGAGAGCCCGAGCGCGTTTTCGTCCGCATCGAGCAGGATGCCGTCTTGGTAGTCATCTCGTGCTCAACCCCGGCAATATCGTTTGCAACAAGCGCGGGCTCTATGAGCGCACACACTTGCGCGCACGCCCGCAGCGCTTCGACGAGTTCCGTGCTGGCGGCCAGGGTGCCGGCAGCCCAAACGGCACCGCCAAGAAGGGTCTTGGCCCCCTCCGCCGCTGGCGCGCAGGAGCAGCCTCAGCAGCGTCGGGAGCAGTGTCCAGAGCAGGAGCGGGCGAACGACTGGGACGATTCCGGTTCGTGTTTGCCCTCATTTCAACTTTACTTCATCCTGATTCACTCCCGCAGTCTTGGTATACTCGAACGGCTCCGCGCCCTAACGTCCTTTAACTCTCCCTCGCTGGGGAGCCCCCCGCACCTACCCTCTCTCTCGCTCTCCTCCTCGCCTCCCGGCGAGCGCGACTCTCTCAGCCGCTCGCTGCCCCTCCCCGGCTCCCGCATGCGCCAGACATGGGCCATGGCGGACTCCGCAGCAACCCATGGAGCAACGCCACCCGCGGGCTCGGCTTCTCTGGCGCCCGCGGCGGGCATGGCGGGTACTACGCGCACGGGCACGGGCTGCACCGCTTGTCGCACAACTCCTTGCTGTCGTCGCACCAGTCGCATTCGGGCCCGTGATGGTGGTACGGGCGGGGCAGCATTCCGGAGATGCTGCAGGTGCACAGCATGTGGGGCGGGATCGGGGGCGTCAGCGTGAAGGAGGCATCGCACGCTGTGCTGGTGCTGGGAATCAACGGAGAGCGAATCGCAAGCGGCAGAGGAGGATGAAAACGTGAATAAATTGTCGTTTCAACAGATACATTTTGATATAAATACATTCTGGACTGGAGTGTCTGAGTACGAAGTGAAGTGAGCTGAGACGTTTCGAAAGAATTACAAAGCGGGAGAGGTGCATGTTGCGGGGACCCCCGTGGGATGGAACGGTGGGGAGCAGGACGTCCCGCACGTGCGCAGCGACGCCCGAACTGCCAGCCTGGCAGCAGGAATCCGGGAGGGCCAAGCCAGCAGAAGTTGGGATGAGGGCGGCAGGCAATTCCGAGGTTTCCCGAGACTCGAAATGATCCGAGTGCTTCTTGATATTTTTCATTGGCTGGGCTTTTGTCGTTTTGGGCAGTCGTCCCCATTCGACCTAGACTTGATATCTGCTATCAGCCCGCTAGCGTAATATCTTGATATCTTTACTCTTCGGATTTTTAGTGGTCCGCCAGCGGAAAATTGAGCTTGGAAAAGTGGTGGACATTGTCTGCAAGGTATAGTACACTCTCCCTCTTTTCTCTCTTTTTTCCTCTCTCTCTCCTCTTGATAAACTTGATATTTTCTGTCTCGACAACAGACATAGTCCATGAGCCAGATTCGGTTCATTGACCAAGCCTGTTGTCGGTTTTTGCCTAATTAGGTAGCATCCCACGTAGACCCCCGTCACATGCTCAGAGAGCCAGCACACTGGCTACCACCTCGCCCACGCCCCGCACGCGTACTCGCCGAGCGCATTTCCCGTGCAGCACACCGATGACGCCGCTACCAAGGAGACCCAGTACCCCCGCCTCCGCTGCTTCAATTGACACACGACCGAGTCCCTGAGCTGGCGCCGCAGCATGCAGCATGCTGGTCGACGCCGGCAGTGGGCACAGCTCCGCAACGCGTTGTTTGATTGCATTTTGAGCCGGGTCGGGATAGCGGTGAAGGTCGAGGTCCAGAATGGACGACTCTT
Organism: Panellus pusillus; assembly: GCA_013387415.1. Classification (NCBI taxonomy): domain Eukaryota; kingdom Fungi; phylum Basidiomycota; class Agaricomycetes; order Agaricales; family Mycenaceae; genus Panellus; species Panellus pusillus. The sequence goes on along the minus strand of QVIE01003093.1, from coordinate 12,585 downwards.
CAATAGTTGAGCGCATTATGGAGAGCCCGAGCGCGTTTTCGTCCGCATCGAGCAGGATGCCGTCTTGGTAGTCATCTCGTGCTCAACCCCGGCAATATCGTTTGCAACAAGCGCGGGCTCTATGAGCGCACACACTTGCGCGCACGCCCGCAGCGCTTCGACGAGTTCCGTGCTGGCGGCCAGGTGCCGGCAGCCCAAACGGCACCGCCAAGAAGGGTCTTGGCCCCCTCCGCCGCTGGCGCGCAGGAGCAGCCTCAGCAGCGTCGGAGCAGTGTCCAGAGCAGGAGCGGGCGAACGACTGGGCGATTCCGGTTCGTGTTTGCCCTCATTTCAACTTTACTTTTCCTCTCCTCTCCTCTTGATAAACTTGATATTTTCTGTCTCGACAACAGACATAGTCCATGAGCCCCAGATTCTGTCAGTGTATGTATTGGATTAAGATTTAACCCGGTGACTCGTCCTCGTCTGTCGGAGGTCTCTTGTTCCGCCGTTCTGCCACCATGTCTGCTGTCGAGGAAAAGGCGTCATGCGCTGAGGAAGATGCCCCCACTAAATTTGAGGGTCAAGACCACACTGGCATCCCCGAAATTAGCGAACAGGCGCGCAAGAAAATTCTGCGCAAGCTGGACGTTCACCTCTTGCCATTCGTGTCGCTCCTCTATCTGCTGTCTTTTCTGTGGGTTCACTCGCTTCTTCCATGGCATAACTTCGGTTCGAAAAAGTGGGTTTGAACAGAGACAGGGCAAATATCGTGCGCTTTCATTTTCTTTGGAGAGTACTGTGCTGAGTTCGCTGTTTAGGGCAATGCCAGGGTCGCAGGTTTGTGCGCTTCCCCTCGCTTCTGAATTGACTCCCATTCCCATTCGCGATGCAGGGATGGCCAAGGACGCCGATCTGACAGGACTTCGATACAACACTGTACGATGTCTGTTTTTTTATGATCGACATCGCTCATTAGAGCGTTCCAGATTGCGGCCGTGTTCTTCGTAAATTGGTGATGTTTCTTGAGGGTTTCGTCTCAATGACTTGGCAATAGCTACCCTACGCGTTTGCCGAGGTTCCTTCGTACGCCGCCGCTTATTGCATTAGCATGATGAGACGTTGACCGGGACGCAGAAATATTGCTCTCAAGCTTGTTCGTCCATCACGATGGAGTGCGCATTTTCCACGCTCTGGCACGCCATGCTGTTGCTCACATATTCTCCAGTACCGAGTATAATGTTTGCTTGGGGTCAGAATGCCACCAAGTTCCTACCAGCTCGCTCATTACACGGTGTAGGGCTCATAATGACCTTAATGTGCTTGTGTAAAACATATCATGACCTCATAATGTGGGTGTTCTTCCCTTGCATCTGCCTTTATATCTGAACATCTCTAGTGCTCGCATCTTCCTCGGTCTCGCTGAAGCGGTTCGTTGTTCATCGAATCGATATTCATCTATCTGATCATTGCATTGTATTCAAGGGATTGTTCCCGGGGTAAGAAAAACTGGACACCGCGTTGGCAGTTTATGTCTGACTGTACCGACAGATCACCTTCTATCTTTCACTGTGGTATAGGAGGCGTGATGTGGCTTTCTCGTATAGCCATTTTCTTCTCAGCTGCCACTATTGCGGGCGCTTTCGGGGGGATATTGGCCTTCGCGATCGAAAAAATGGAGGGGATTGGCGGTCTACATGGTTGGCAATGGATTGTAAGGTTGTCGCAGATTTATACCTTACGGCTACTCACACACCATTGCACCCAGTTTTGTCTTGAAGGACTGGGTGAGCGATCCCTTGTTTCTTCCGCAAATATGTGCTGAGACTTCGTTTCAGCCACCATCATTGGTACCAAAACCTTTACACTGCTTGATTAATGTACTCAGCTTGCGCAGTCGCCTTTGCGTCCTATTTCTACATGCATGATGTACGCGATTTTCTTTGGGGTTCTTTGACTCGGCTTCATCATTTCTTTATCAAAACAGTATCCCGCAACGGCGACATTCCTAACGCAAACAGAGCGTGAACAGATCGTGCATATACTGAAGGAGGATTCACAAGACCTTGCGACGCATTACGACATCAAATTTGTCTGGCAAGCAATGAGGGACTATCAGAGCTATCTGCAGATTGGAATATACATTGGGTATAACAAATCATACGACTGGTGTTTGCAGCTCATCGCCATTTCTAGGCTGGTCGTTCCGGTGTACGCGGTTGCAGTAAGCACTCACACCCTCCCTACGCGTGGGTCACAATTCTAACCATCCCAATCAACAGTTGTTCACGCCGACCATTGTCAACGAGCTGGGTTTCACCGCGGCGCAGGCCCAGCTCCTGACTATCCCACCGTTCGTGTGTGGCTGTATCGCCACCCTCATCGTGGGATTCATCTCGGACAAGTACAACCTGCGCGGCCATTCATCATCGGGCCATCTTTCGTTGGGCTTATCGGATACATCGTGTTATACACACAAAAGGCACCCGGGGCGGCGTACGTTGGCGCTGTCCTGGCGGCCGTTGGTGTGTATCCCCCCATCGCTGTGAACCTCGCCTGGGCTGGCAGTATCGCGGGCGGTGACACTCGGAAAGGTCTTGATACCAATTTCTTTGTCTCTAGTCGGGCCCTTATTTCCGCTCGTATAGGTGTTGTCATAGCCATGACAATCGGGTTGGGCAATCTAGGCGGTATCTGCTCTTCCTTCATCTACATCGACCCACCGTACTTCCACATCGGCCACGGTACCATCATAGGATGGTTGTGTCTCACGTGCGTACTATTCACCTAGCGTGTCCGTCCCGAGCTTACGTGATAGATACTACAGAATCATTCTGAGTACATTCGCGATGTGGAATTACAACCGCATCAACAAAAAACGAGACGCGTATTGCGCCCGCGAAGGCATTGACGAGAGTCGGAGGCGGAATTTCGGGATATGGGGAGTGAAAGTCCACTTTTCCGGTATACGATATGAGGCCTGATACTGGGGAACATGATGCATACTATATTCCACGACAGCCAAAAGAGTCGGACAGACTACCTCTGTATTATAGATGGCAAAAAGCTCGAATGCAATTTGAATGGCCTTCTGCTCGAGAAGCACAGAGCTAGTGGATGTTTGCTGCGGCGTTGAGGCATGGGGAATCTCGAGATGGCACGTTCATCGCGTCGACGTCGTGTTGCATAGCATGTCCAGATTCGCCGAGCAGCGGCTGGTCAATGCAGAAACGAAAGTAACGAACAGACACAGCCTCTTGAGGAGCCCGGGTGCTCCCGGTGAATAGTGCTAGTAGTAGTCAGCTCGAGGAACTCATAACTGTGTTGACCCTCATCGTCGTCTAGTTCGGAGTTTGATGAGATCTGATGTTGAAATTGCGAGTGTCTGCCTCTGTCGTCTGCCTAGGCAGATGAATTGGTGGGTGAAGAAACGGTCGCGTTCGCACTGGAACTGAAGAACCCGCCATTAAAGATATGTTTTGAGGCCACATTCATCTGGAGCAGGGAGATGATGATGTTCAACGTTCAAATGGAAATGTTCGGCCGCAAGCGGCAGTCCAGTGATGTAATCACATCGGGAAAACAATTAAGTAGCGGAGTTGGAAAAGCGTACAGCTAGATCTGCAGTGACCTGTCCTGTCATGGCACCGCTGAATGTTCTGAGCTATGGAGGCTCTCGAAATACGGATACTTGGCGGCTCTCCGGTTTCTTGATTGAATCCGTTCGCCAGCGACTTGACACGTTTGCAAACCAAAGCGCGCGGTCACGTTTCTTCTCTGCGCACCCGCCGTCTTCGAAAACAACCAGACCATGATATATCGGATTTGGACATGCTCGGATAGTCAAGGGTGATGCCCTCAAGGAAGCGGAAGTATGCGCCGCCTGGGATGCCGCCAGTATCGTAGGTGCTGTTATTTTCACCATCGATGAGTGTTTTTCGATCATGCTCGTCATCCGTGTCTGAAAAACTTGCCCAGGCGGGAAGCCAGCGTTCATGTTTTCCAAAGGCTTCGTCATCGAGCGCTATGACTTGTGCACCCAGGCTGTGTTGAACGTACTCTGCACAATGCCAACATACTCCGACGCACCGCAGCCAAGACTCATTTTCCGATTGTCAATCAGAGTAACACCAGCTGGCTTTCGTCTTCTTCCTCATGACGCCAAGCTCATCGACTGGATCCTCGGTGTGTTGACAGAGGTCAAGTGGACGCGAGTTCGTGATCGCACACTGCGCTGGCTGGGTATGGGATCGCTAGAAGGACGGCGAGCCCGCGGTCGACTCTTTAGGCAAAGGGTGGACCAAGCGCGCCGGTTTAACTGCTTTCGGAACGCTCGAGCACGCTCTGGTCATTCATGCTGGGATGCTGACGTATCGGTCGTGTAAAGCCGAGCTGGGCAAGGGCAAGGGGTATCTCGTCAGCGAGAAGCAGTCCGGCGTTATACTGTCCATGATCGAGGCTGCTTATTTCATTGCTGAGCTTCAGACCTGGCGACGGGACGGTGTGGAGAATAAACGAATGGCCGTAGCGTACTGATGGTGGTTCACGAGGACTTGTATGAGGGTTCAATTTGCTCAAAGATATAGCCTGAGTCCAACAGTCGAAGACTCGTTCGCCAGTGAACCGGAAGAAGAACGAGCAGACGAAGATGCGATGAATTAAGACCAATGAATAGTTCCAAGAAGCGATGTCTGTCACTAGAGTCTGGCGTCCCCTTTGGATCCGTTGTGATTAACTGGGGGTAAGACATTGTATGGACGCGTTGCCTGCCCGTCGAATGCAGTTCTAGCGAGGCAATGCACAGGTGCGGAGTCTTTTTCTGCGTCGTTGTCAACCTGTGTCCAGTAACAGCCATTGGTTCTGCGCTTTCTGACTCCAAAGATGAGTGTCCATGAAGTTCGGTGGAGAGATGTCGAGTGATAAACGTAATCCTTTCCTTGCAAGCTACTCCGAACCTGCTGCTGTCTGGGATTGTCCCTCTGACTCGGCGTTGTCCATACCTTCCACAAGCATTCTTTCATCCACAACCATAAAAGAACATATTCTTACGGTCCATATCTGCTTTCCGACACCAAACAAGTCTCTAGTTTGCACCCGCCGGTCATCCGCCTTCCGTGTTCACCGTCGGTCCAGGCATTTTCTCGAGGTGAATCAGCCCATCCTCCCCCATCCAAAGGCGACTAGATTTAAGCGTTCTTTGCGTCCAGATTGACCGAGGATATTGGTTCCAGCGGACCCTATAATACTCTGTCCTGCCACTCCGACTATATCAATCTGCGGTGTAGTGTTGTAGCATGCAATGTACTACCCACAGCAGTCACCGGGAATGTCCCAGAAGATGCCAGCACTCCATGACCAGTCCAACCCCTGGAACCGACAGCACCTTGGTGTCGGCGTTACTCCTCAAAGCCAACCCCTCCCACATCCCCAGGATATACCATGTACACGAACGGCGCCATTATGCAGCACCCCCACATGCCGCCGATGCAGCATCATCACCACCAGAATTCTTTGGGACACTATCCTCTCCTCCAAGCCAACTCCAGCAGTCTCCCGCCGCGCAGCCTATGAGTGCCCATTGGTCAACCCAGTTGATGAAGTACGAGGTGCGTTTTGATTGTGTCGTTTTCATGGTCCCTGAGTCTGACTCTTGAGAGGAGTCGTCTCGGGCCTCACGATCTCCGCACCACCGTGCTCGTGCGAGTGCTATGCTTCGAGAGGTGCCACGAAGTCTGCCGTTACTATCACGAACCCGAACAAAGCCCCGGAAGAAGATCAACCTCCTTCTCCGTCCCTGGCTATGGCCATTGCAATTAATCACCCCTCCTCTACTGTCGCCCCCGCAACCGATACTGTCATGCGACCAGCAGCCCCCCGGCCGCCAGAAAACACTTGGACAACGTTGGATATGGGTGGTGTTAACATCAAGTCCATACCATCTAGTTCTGGGTTATTTGCCTTTTCTTCCTCACCACTCTCTACCTCAACCACAACTCCCTCACCTCCGTACTCCCGAAATATCGAGGCTTCGCCACCTGGAGCATTTGATCTTTCGGGCAACAACCTTCCACCTACCCCCCGAGATAGGCATGATGCTCAGTCTGAAGGAGTTGTGGGTCTTCGACAATCACCTTACCACCATCCCGTACGAATATGGTACCCTACACAGGCTGAAGGACCTGGGTATTGAGGGAAACCCCATGGACGCGCAGCTGAAAGCTCTCCTGCAAAAGGAGGGCACACCAGCGCTGATATCTCACCTTCGCGACCACAGTCCCATGCCAATGGCACCCCGCCGCGACCGATCATCACCCTCGCGCCGCCAGAACCCGGGCTCGAAACCGTCAAAGTCATATCGTACAACATATTGTGCGAGCGCGCTGCGACGGCCAAGATGTACGGATATACGCCCGCGTGGGCGCTTGCATGGGACTACCCGCAAAATGCGGGTGATGGAGGAGTTGACAGCGAGCAACGCGGATATCGTGTGCTTGCAGGAGGTAGACATGGGCCAGTATGAGGATTTCTTCTCAAGGCAGATGGCGGAGTTGGGCTATGAAGGCGTCTACGGTGCCAAGTCGCGGTACAAGACGATGCAGGACTCGGATCGACGGCAGGTTGACGGGAGTGCGACGTTCTTCAAAAAAGACCGGTTCGTGTCGTGCCTTTCGTTTTTCTCATGCAGAATGCTAACTCGGTCTAGGTATCAACTTGTCGAGAGCCATCTCATCGAATATAACTCCATCGCGATGCAGCGGCAAGACTTCAAGAAGACGGATGACATGTTCAATCGTGTGTTGGGTAAGGACCACATCGCTGTCGTCTGTTTACTGGAGGATCTCGTCACGGAAACGCGTATCATCGTGTCAAATACGCATCTCCATTGGGACGCTGCGTATGCGGACGTCAAGCTCGTGCAGACCGCTCTGTTAATGGAGGAGATCGAGAAGATCGCGCATGCGTTTGCCAAGTACCCTCCAAGGCCACCAGACACACCTGCGGCGACGGACGATGGGGAGGTGCCTTTCCGGCCACCGCCCCCGACTTACGCCGACGGGACCAAGATACCGATGCTCGTCTGCGGCGACTACAACAGCGTACCGTCCTCAGGCGTGTACGATTTCCTCTCGACAGGCACGCTCTCGGCCTCGCACCCCGACTTTTTGTCGCACACGTACGGCAACTACACCGCCGACGGGCTAAGGCATCGGTTCGGTCTGAAGAGCGCGTACAGCACTGTCGTGTGGGTGGGGTGCCGGAGGAGATCATGCCCATGACGAATGTAACGCCGGGCTTCCGCGGGATCATCGATTATGTGTGGTACACCGCGGGGAATCTGACATTGCATACCGTGGTGGGCGAGATTGACAAGATGTATTTGCAGAGGGTCGTCGGGTTCCCAAATCCGCATTTCCCATCTGAGTGCGTTGTTTCCCTTTTCGACGTTGGAAATTGGACTGATGATTGTCGGTCGTTCTAGCCACATTGCTCTGACGGCCTTCTTCAGTGTCAAACCGCGGCCGCCACCGGTGAACTCATAGTGCTGTCGTCCCGTGTCTTCATTCCGTCTGCAAATCTACCTGCCCTTTCCCCTTTTTATGCCGTGCAATTATTGGACTCCTACTCGTCGTACACTGGTTTGGCTTCCGTACTTGCTACAGTTTTCTTCTCTTTCTACCTTTTCGTTTATTTTCCTGTCCTTCTTCTCTCTTTTCACGGCACGCCATTTTCTTCACCCATTCCATTCAGCTTTTTCACAATTCCTCTTTTTCTTTGATGCTATCGTCGCTTACTGTCATCGCTAGTTTCTTATCCACATTGTAGCACTGTACAGAACCACAACGTTGTAGTACATGGCCCTCTGATACAAAAACTATTTTTTCTACTCTCTTTCTGGTGCACTGACCGGATCCTTGACTCTCGGTAAGATCTCATGTCTGTGGTTACTGATCTAGCTGGCCGGCCTTCAGACTCTTGATGGATGCACATTCCGTCCCAACTCCGTGCAGCGCAACCGACCAGAAAGTTCAGCTGCATATTCAGCAGTGGTAGTGGTGTCTTTCCACAAATCAACAGTAAGCCTTGCACTACGCCTCCATATTGACGGAGCTGACGCCAAGATCTTGAAGGATATCGAAGCAGATTTGCTCATAAGTTCTTGAACAGTTGGCTTCCGTATGTCAGGTACAATAGCCATGTGGGACGGGCAAACGTAAGTGAGCTCAATCGATAGAAAACAAATGGAGGACGTGTCAGTGGCTCTGTTTCGACGGTGTTTCCTTTAACGGGCCGAGCTCCGAGTAATGTTTCAAGCGGGAACACTCCAATGGCCGTCGCTCGCCCGGGCCCGAAGTGCCCTGGGTGATCCACGGCTCCGGACGATTGACAACCGTAGTTGATCATCCAGATCCGCCAAGGCGACCCGTTCCTCACGTTATATATACCCCGTCTCCCAGCTGCGGGTCAGGCTCGGGTAGCTTTTCGTCTCCGCGCAGCAGGATGTGGCCGGGCGTGCGAAGAGGGGCGGCACGCGGGGTATGGGGCCGTTGATTTTCGTGAGTTCTGGGGGTGCTGGGATGCGGCGGGTGGATCTGCAGGAGGTGCAGCGGTAGTGCATGATATGTCCGTGGTGTTTGGATGCTAGCGGCTGCGTCAAGGCCACGGGGAGGACGAAAGGTGTAGGACGTACGTTTTACCCTGACGGAGGCCGTGGAACCGGGACAAGGACGATGTTGCAGCCGGTGCAGAGGGTGCGCTTGATTGAGGGGTCCCTAAGCTCCGTCAAAACATGGAAAACGAGTTGAAACTGCGCACATCTTGACCATGGTCTTATTCGCCACGGCCTTCATGTTACAGACATACGATTTGGAGAGGTCGTGCACGTTCATTTTTCGCGGGCGTTTCGGGGATGCTGTAGCCGGAGGTACGGGCATGGCAGCGCTGAGATAGACGCTGGCCTGATACATGAAGTTGAGGCGCTGGATAATGTCCTTGTTGGCGACGCTCGTTTCCTCTTTTTTCTTGCCCATGTGGTACAGTTGTGGACAAGCAAACTCCACCAATTGTTCAAGTTGTAGAAGTTAGGGCCTGGCCGCCATCGGTGCATCAGAATTTACACATGCTTTGGCCGTGACTGGTGCACTATGACACATGGTGACTAAGGAGGAATGACTGACCAAAGCACATCTTCTCCTGGATAACCACAACCCGAGCCTTCACTGGCGAATCAGGCGCGACTCCAGTTCTGAAGATTACTGTGCTCTCGCCATACACGAAACAAGTCAAAGAACTTCATCGCTCAAAGCAGAGTCATTCACCATCGACTCGTATAGCCAAACCTAACGGTTCAGCCAATACCTGCTATTTAGTTTCCAGCACAGGCATGTGGTCTTATCAGACGACCCCGTGCCACAGCTCCATACTCCCGCAACGTTGCCGCCGTCCCCCCGCCCCCAAAGTTCCGCCATTGGGATCGCGTCTTCAAAGATTTCATGGAAAAAGTCGGCCTCAAGCAAGCCCTGAACGGCTTCGAAGCAGACTTGCTCGTCATGAATCCCGACTTTGAGCGAAAGAACGTACCCGGCGCCTTGGCAGATGTCTTGCGAGGCATCATCGTGTGTTCTGTGCTCAACTGCGTCTTTGTTGTTTTTATCTGCTGCAGATTATTCAACAGGGTGTCGAGCCCGCACTCATGCGCTCCCTCGAGGAGCGCAAGCTCGAGTACGTGCACGTGCCGAATCCGGCTTCGCCGACGTCTGTGAGTGCCGACTGCTCCACGCGCCACTTTATTCACATTTACAGCTCACGAAATCCATCTCCGACTTTCTGTCCCAAAACCGCGCAAAGAACGACGCCTCCAACCGCGCCGAGTTCCTACACTCGCTTGCCGAGAAGCGCAAGCGCGCCCATCCTGATGCCGAGACTCCATCAGATTCGGCGCCGGAGGAATCCTCGTGCGCGCGCACGGACGCCAAACCGTCGACCGCGCCGCCCAGATCAAGTACGACATTGCCCGGAATGTGGATGGGCCACTGCGCCGGACTACCCGACAGCAGAAGGCCGCCAATGAGCCTGCCCCCGCCGCCGAGCCCGCAGCGACGCGCCCCCGGACGAAATCCACCACCTCCGCCGCCGGGAGGCCAAGAAGGCTTCTGCTGCTGCTGCCGCCAGTGATTCCGGGGCAACGGAGAAAGAGAGGCAGATCCATTCCGGGCTGGACGGGCGGATTGCGGATATCGAGACGCATTTCGCTGTGCGATACGGTGCGTGCGTCCCACCCTTCCTTCTCTACACACTCGATCGCGACGACTGCAGTCCCCGCACCCCCTCTACGCTCCTCGCGCGCCTGCACTTCCTGGAAGAGCACATCATAAGGCTGGAAAAGGACTACCCGCCGTGGGCGGCGCTGCACTTCAACCAACCGAATCGCGGGTGCGTTCTGCGTCTTCCTTCCTTCCTTCTAGAGCGCAATTGGATCTGATTTGATGGCGCCGCACGCACGCAGTGGCCCCGCCCCCCGGCTCACGCCCATCATCGTCCCGCCGCACATGCGCTCCGCATCCGTGCCCGCGCCCTTGCCGGCAACGGCAGCGTGAACTTGAACATGCCTCGAACATGCAAAGTGTCAGCGGAGGCGTGATGAGGACGAAGAATACGGGATCGAGCCTGCAGCGCGCGGTGTTGGATCAACTCGCAATGCGGGAGGCGAGGGTGGATTTGGCGTCTGGCAGTGGGGGGCGTAGCGCGTGGTTCCGACTCGATTGTATGTATGTATCACCCTTCGTCCTTACCTTGCTGGCAGGCATTGCCAGGCTTATTTTCTGCAGAGTACATGTTTTCGTCGGTGATATGGGTACCACTTCAAGTCGGCAACTTCAGCTTGTGTGTACATAGAGTATGTATCCGACGTCTCTCGCGTCGACTTGTTCGTTCCAAGTATTACTGACCCTCGCGCAGTCGAAGGGTCTCTGGCCGCAGAGGTTTCCGACCCACACTTTGCGCCATGAAAGGAAAAGCATGGTTCGCAGTGTCCCAAACGGTCTCATGCGTGGACCTCTTTCGCGAGATAGCGACCTTCGACACCTGAACGTCAGCTCCTCCGACAGGAATGCCTGCAGGACGAAAGGCTGACCACCGATGCAAGGAAAGACCCCATTGATTCCAAATATGCAAGTGGACGCTTTGTTGGGTTGCGCTGCGCGCAATTTCACAGGAATGTGCCCACAAAAGTCCGGCCAACCGAATCAGAATTGAAGCAAAGGCGTCAAATCCAGCACAACAATCTCAATGGCTTTTCGAGCATTTTTGACACAACCTGGCACAGAATTCCTACTTGATGGGATTGAATTGGGAGTTCTACTTTAGCGTCGAGAGGAAAACCTAGGCAGTGTGCGTGCAGACGACCTGGAAATGGTCCGCAGACAATCCATACACGACAAATTTCCTCTCGAAAAGCAGCCGACACCAGGCCGGTTCGTCCATTATATGAGAAGGTGGGGGAGGCGCGCTCCCCACAGCTTCTTGAGACGCGCGCCAGATGGGTGCGTTCTGCCGATCGAGTCGAGCAGGGATTTGCGCAGAGCTTGTTGGTTCTACTATACTAGCCAGATACAGTAAGGTCAATGAATCCGCGGGTTGGAATATCTGGACTTCGAGGTGATGAACGACGGCGAATCTCGAGCGGTTTTCGGGGCTCACTTCAGATAGAACGCTGGGGAAGACCAGAAAGACATTTTCATCACTGTTCCTCGAGCACAAAGATACTACGTGACGAGTCATGGTTGTAGCTGGCTGCTGAGCGCATGCAACGTGTTTGCTAGTACTGATGAAGTCGTAGCCTTCAGTCGATCCGCGTGGTGTCAGGTACATAGAAAGAAACCCAGGGATTCTTTACGCAAGAATATTTAGTAGTCTCGGTGTCACTGGAGGCGCTCATGATCGATTGATCTCTGAATCTTATCTTATCTGCTATTTCCGTTCCAACTTCCCACACATCACAGCAAGCACACAAGACGCGCAAGAGGTCCAGGAGCTGTGTAATAGGTTGAGGACGGCACCATTCCGGCCGTCTTCTGCCGTTTGCTGTACCTGCCGTTTGCTGTACGCGGCGCCTTATAATTGCTTAAATGACCTGGCTCCACACAGGAACTGGCGTGACATGAGAAGGTCACTTATGTACAAGAGTTTGAGGCGAAAGAAGGCCGCAGACAGACGTCGAACATGTCGAAGCAGCTTGATGACATAATCCTGACAAATTCTCTGAGGCTCGTTCACCTAGATATTGCCTGTAATTCTCTGTTCTGAGTAGATAGTACTCTCGGGAATGATAGTACATGAGACTCTATCTGTAGGTTTTAGAAATACAAGAGCTGACAAAGTGTGTAAAGCCTGGGCAAAATTCAAACTCAGCACTTTACATAATAAGGCGGCCACACATACAGGGGGCGCGATCAGCTACAGACTACCTTTGTATGGGCTGATTGAGTGCTGAACATTGATTTCAGACAGAAGTGACATGTGTTTGGATGCTTTGGAATCTGTCCCAAGCATCTATTCACAATGTATACATCAGTAAAACTACAAAAGCATTTTGAGAACTTCGCACTT
>QVIE01001879.1:0-16099 GCA_013387415.1 Panellus pusillus | reverse complement strand
TGATGACACCCCCCGTCGGCTGATCCCACGGTTCATTGCAATAGCCTCTGTTCACTCTTGCTTCACTCGAACACTGTGCTCAAGTAGGCTATACATTTCTGTACAAGGCTATGCAACTCTGTAGATATAAAGGGGAAGTCCTTCCCTCCCGTGAAGGACATCTATCGCTTTTAAACCCATCAATCTTATTGATTCTACTCATAAATATCGCGTGAACTAAGTGTGCTCGGCGCATTATACCATTCGGCCTACTCACTGATTCGGTCAAGCTTGGCTAACTCATTCAGTAGCGCTACGTAGGTTGGGAATCGGACTAAGTTGATTATTGAGGGTTTCTCGAACTCCAACTCTTTCGCATCACGCCGCTTATCAGAAGTCTTTAATCTGAAGCTAATTCTGAGCTCGCATATTTAGGCAGCCGCTTACATTTCACTGGAACACTTTTTGGAACATTATCGCATTATATGAAGCACTTCATAGAATAAGTGCGCTCTCTAGGTTGAAGCTACAGTATAGATCATCAACCTGCCTTCACGCAAAGCAACAGTGAAAAAGCTTACCCAGCAGGCCCGTTCACGCAGCCAGAACCAGAGGTAGAAACGGATGTCGGATTCCCGGTGCAATGGTCATTTGGCCCCCAGACATGTAGAATTCGATTTGGTTGGGTACGCCAGAATAGCTGATGGACTTGGCGGACTCGCTGCTCACAAGTGCTATGCATTCGCCGGGCACGATCCAGTGCTGTTACCGACGAGTGTGCCGATGCAGTCCGCGCCCACGAAGAAATTGAGAGTGGTGGCCGCAAGGGCTGAAGTGGCGCAGGTCATGAACCATGTAGAGATGAAGACGGTGTAGTTCATGTCACTGTTGGTTAGCCTCTGGCAGGCACGAAACTCGGGTGAGTTCAACATGGCGGAGAGGAAGAGGACCGAAACTGACTTGCTTGCAACTTGGCCGAGGAGGTGAATGTAGAGTGTTCGAAAGGACTGCCATCGGATTCTACAGTCGGAATCTTCAGTTGGGAAAGCTCGTGTTCAGATTCTACCGCATCTGTCGTGAGGGAGCATTCACTGTTGCATCAACTGCACGCGAAAGCATCTGTTTTGATTTTCGGATAAACATTGTCTTGCACACGGAAGCATTGTGCACAGTACTGGTACTATGAAATCAATTTTTTTGATCCGACAACGCTGACAACCATTCTGGCAGATCATCACCTTAGGAGATTTGTGCAACCACCTGTGCGGATGCTGCACTACGATCGAACTGAGACGAGGAATTGCCTAAGGGTTCTGTCCGCACCACCGGTAGTAAGGCTCCAACCATTTCCGTTTGCAAACGTTTGCAAACGGAAACTACCGTTTTTATTTCCGTTTTGTTTATGTCCCCGAGAGCAACAATTTATAAATGGTTTACAAACGGATAAACGGTTAATCCCAACAGCCCTATATTCTCTTGCAGAAAGCTTGACCAGGGACAAAAAGCACCAATTCTGGTCAGATCTCCGTAGCAATTACCTTCCTGGTTGTACTTTGCCAGGGCCGTTGCATGGCCGGATTGACTGGAAAGATCCGGCTTGACCCGGCATCGCTTTCGGAGCATTGGAAGCGAAGCCGAGGGTTGGCCGGATCTCGGCAAGAGCCCCAACTTCACCACAGCTTTCTTCCTCTGTACGTATCATCTCTGCTGAATGCCTTTGACAAACCTTCTCATGACTAAAGGGCAGTGAGTGCCACAAATTTTCAATTGGTGCTGCTGTTAATAGGTCATTTAACACGATACCTTTTGTGCCACAGTGGTACGGGCATAGAGCTACAGTGTCGGGGGAATGCAATTGACGTTAATGAGAGTGTAAATCAAGGACATTTTAGTTGTTTCTCGTGTACTGCAGGCTATTTTTCAATGGTACCAAAAATTACCGTTTGCAAACTGTTTAAACGGTTTTTAAACGTTTACCTTTCGTTTCCGTTTGATTTAGGCTCAACCGCAAACGAAAACGAAATGGTTGGAGCCTTACGGCTAGCAAACGTTGCCAGCTGGCAAAATCGTGTGACCTGATAGTGACCGCGAGCAGGCGGCATAACACCTGCGGTTAAGCGTGATCCGGCCGTTGTCACCTCAGTCTAGACCCATCATTGATCGTATCTATGTATGCCTTCCCTGTCCTCTCTGCCGTTGCCCGACACACCCCCGCCTCCATCCCGCCGCTTTCCCGCCGAATGAGAAGTGCATCAAAACTGCTCAGAATGTACAATCTGAGATAGATTCAATTGTCTAGTTTAATGAAGTGTTACATATCGTTCCGTCTTGCTCAAGTCCACTCAGATATGAAGGCATTTCAAGAAATTTTCTCATGTGGCCACTATGGCGAGCGATGGGCGGGTGGCCGCCAATGCGGCTGATCGATGTGTGAAAATGATGAAACCCTTGCCGGCAATCTGCCAAGCTTGTTCCGGACATGGACTGATGTGACTGGTATGGCTGCCGCTCGATAGCCGTACCACCCGATCGCCAAGTGCAGAAAGAAAGGCTGTCACGCTTCCGAAGCAAATTTTACTATATATAGAAATCTTGCCAGCTAGCAACGTCGCTAGCTGGTTGCCGGACAGACTCTAGTCTCTAGTGATGGGAGGTCCGGTTCAAGGAAACGGTTCGAACCCGAACCGAACCGAACTGAACGCAAAGTTCAGGTTCAGGGTTCAGCGAAATGCCGAACCTGAACCAAAGTTCAGGTTCAAGGTTCGGGGCCAGGACAAAAGGTTCGAACCTGAACCGAACCTTGAACCAAAATTGACCATTTTGTGTATTTTCAGCAGCAATATACATAAGTTTTGGACTTCTGTGGGTATTGCTGATAAAGTGAATAAATCCTGGGCATCCTATACTAGTGTATTGTTGTCCAAGCCTCGAAGATCACGTCCACCACCATGCAGCCGTGATTGCCGGACAGCGATCAATGTCTCTGTTGCAGCTTTTAGCTCTCAAACTCACCCCAAACCCATCCTCAATGTCTTACACAGTAGGGAAACTATGTTTAAGACTCCACACATGGTTGATGTTCAAAAATTTCTCTGGATTTCTGAGCCTGAGGTTGTTCAGGTTCGAACCGAGTTCGAACCTGAACTGAACCTGAACGCAGGTTCAGGTTCAAGGTTCGGGCAATTGCCGAACCGAACCTAAGGTTCAGGTTCGGGGTTCAGCAAAAAGTGCCCCGAACCTGAACTGAACCGAACTTTCCCATCACTACTAGTCTCTAAGTGCCTTGGCTTCGACTCGTGGATTGCTCGTGGATTCACGGGACGCGGATATCACGTACTGAATCCACGGATCGCGGAAGTTCGGATTAGTTGTGTCCAATACGAAATACGATACGGCAAATGGCGTATCGTATTCATATCCATATCACATTTGGCAGACCCCGATAGCCGCATCGTATTTCTATCATAATTGATTCATATATTCATATTTCAGCGACAAATATGAATATATTCACGATATAAGTATTCAAATCTTTTCGCTTGCAACGAGCCTCAGCCGCAATGGATTTCACGTAATTCACTCCCTCCCAAGCCCAGACCTCAACCACGCTGACTGATGCCGCTTCCACCAGCGTCAGCTGTATATGCACAGATTTGCCGACTTGCCTGGGCATAGCCGACATTCCGGCTTTTAATCACGGCACCAGTGCCGCACCACAGCATTCATGATGATTCCGGTACTTTTGTTTGATGCACATATGCCGGAGGCTGCCGAATTGGCCGAATCACGATCGTGGCATCATCGTGCCTTGCTCAGAGGAGTTGCGGATCCTGAGCACCCATGACTTCAAGAAGGCGTGATCATGTAACCATGTTGCATTGAGGGCCGCTGGAGGCTGGAGCCGGCAAAGCCTTACCATGGGTGGCATGCCGCAATTTACCTCACTGGCGAATAAGTACCAAGGGACAGACCGGAGGCTGCCCATCGTATGATCGGGAGTAAATAATACCCAAATCATTACGGCTGCGGACTCAGGAGCTTTGTGCATTCCTCAAAAACCTTGGGTCCTTGATCCGTGTTCCACAAAATTCATTCATAACTGACTTCGCAATACAGTACAAGTGTTCACTGTTGAATCGTACTAATACTTGGACAGTACTTAATACACACAAGGGTCTATTATTATTTTTCAAAGGCATTGTGGTGGACAACCTTGTGTCTGCTCCAGTCCTTTTTCTGGCACACCCTGAGCTGACCATAAGTTGATATACGGAATGAAAATTAAGCACTCACGGGCCGCAATATCGATCCTTCTTACATTTGGGACATGTAAAATCTGCTTTTGCTCGACATATGCAACAGCGCCGATCTGTCCTCGCAATGGTCTCCAAGTATGAAACCCCAAATAGGGGGGATAGTGCAAAGCGGGTACAATACTTTGCCAGCGGCCTCCAGAGTGCAACATTATGCATTTTCTGCACATCCTTTCCCTCACCGCAAGCGCAGATAGGAATTGACTCCATTGTGGTTGTGAGTGGGATGGTGCTTTCAACTGCATATTTGCATGATGGAAGGTGTGTCCATGTTCGGCATCGCTCAACAAGAACAGGAAGAAGCTGCTTCCAGGATGTGATTTCTCCTGGTTCCAAAGTGATGCTCTGCATCTTGGGAACAAGCTTCCTAAATTGCTTCAATATTTCCTTTGTCCTTTCTACAGTCAAAGGGAGAACAAAGCCATCGCAGACTATGGTGTGGGTAAGGCTCCAACCATTCCGTTTCCGTTTGCCAATCTGGAAAAATAAAACGGAAACGGAAAACAAATGGTTGGAAACGGTTTGAAACGGTTTAGAAAGGGTATTATTTTCATTCAATTTTTCGCGGTACTGGAGAGCTTTAAACATGAATAAGGAAATTAATTTATGCTTCTCCGCACTTGGGGATGGCTTTTTGAAGATGCCAGCATTATTACGTGCCATGTATTGTTGAATTTTCCGGCGACACAGTGACAAGGACAGGTGGAGTTCAATTTGCTCTCTACTACGCACACTAGTCATCATCGCAGGGACATTATTTGATGTCTCTTGGCACTAGCTCTCAACGAAAGAGACCAAAAGCAGCCAAGAGTGCCCAGAAACTGTACAAAATCTGCCTATTTGCGCGGTGCACAGAAACCGTTTCTAAACCGTTTCACAAACTGTTTCCCCATTCCGGCAAACAAAATGGAAATAAAAACGGTTTTATTCGTTCGAAACCGTTTCCAAACGGAAATGGTTGGAGCCTTAGGTGTGGGAGGAGAGATCAAACCGAAGCTGGTCGATGAAAACAACTGTATCACAGTTATTTGTCACCCTATCACGGAGGGCAAAAACTTGCTTAGAGCCTGATGATTGAAGTCCAGCTGAATGGACAATGATTGTGGAGATGCTGTCTTTGACAAACACCAGGGCATCCACATCTTTTTTCTTCTTTGATTTCATCTCCCGTTTGGAGAATGCCCCAGCAATATGAGGACTAAGCCACTGGCCAAGCTTGCTACGATTTTCCAGATCTATAACTGGGAGACAGTCAAGGTTGATCCGATGAATGCTCCAAGGCATGAGGCTATGAATGTTTATGGGAATGGGTCCATTACTTCTTTTTGTAACAGTGGCTTTTGCAGGGGAATAATGACCTGAGCTCAGGTTGAATTGGTGACTGACTGAGTATCAGAGAGATTTACTTACTTCGATCCATAGAGATTTCCTTGCAACACGTAGTCTATGATTGGTGACTATGATAGGGAAGGGGAAAACCACTTCCTGTAGCACTCCACCAAGCTCAAGCTGGGCAATGTTTAGCAAGATCTGTTTCACAGTGACATTCCCGCCGGATTGCAAGCTTGATTTGGCTAGCTCATTTTCCACCTCAATTTTACTGGAGAAAGACTCAAAGAAATCACTGTCCTCGCTGAATTTGACTGTGATGCAGCTTTGGGATCCAATTGGCCCAGAAACAGAAGAAGCCCTCAGAGGAGCAGAGATGTTTGAAAGGCAGTGGATGCTCTGGCAGGACTACAACATTCTCTTTGTCCATCAGACTGGCAGAGTATACTGTAAGGTATGGCCCAAGTGTTTTTGCATAGTGCAATGTGTTAGCTGGATTGCTATTGAGATGGAGAGATATTGTAATGTTTTCAGGTGGATCATAGTTTGGACCTGCCCCTGCTAGCAGCATTGCCGGCATGATGAATGAGATTACGAGGGGTTTGATTCCTTGAAACCCAGTCCGATCTTCCTCAAAGTATACCCTTGGATTGGCAGGTGTACCGATGACGGAAAGCCTTCCGAATGCTGCATGGATGCATGAGAAGAGATTACACATCCTGGGCCCCATCATTCCTGCCTCGAGTGTGGGTGTGTTGGCTGCTAGAACATGAAGTTTATCCCTTGGCACAGTGAGGAACACTCGAACAAGTGTAGGGACCTGAGGCCATGCCTTAAAAGGCCCAACACAGGGTGGTCCGAACTATGCGATACATGTCCACCGTGTAAACTCCGTAGTAGTGTAGTAAACCACACAAATCATGGAACCGCAGTGTATCCATTTTCATGGACCGATCTGAGCTTTGAACATTGAAGAATCTGTCAAGGACAGCAATCCATTCCTCTTTCGGGATTTGAAGTTCATCTCGAATGAACCTCAAAAGCAATACAAAGCTTTCTCGGCTATAGTGAGCAAGACTGGATTGTTGGAGTGCAGGTTGAGGGTTGACTGCATTTTTTTTGCCAAAAAGTCTGTGAATCTTCTTCCTCATAGAGAGCATGATATAAATCATATAGGAAAGTTCCAAGTTGCCAGGGGTCAACCAAGAGGTACCCGGATCAGAAACCGCCGACACAACGTCCCAAAAGTGCATTAAGGTCCCCTGGACCCTACCCTCCCTATCCGGGCCGGGCCGGGCCGCTCGGACCGGCGGGCCCGGTGGTCCCCGGCGCTCCGCCCTAGCTGAGTACTTCCCCTCCCCGCTCCCTGTCGCAAATCCGATGGAACATAGGGTTTGAATGTAAGTAGGCAGTGTTTGGGGCATGAATTGAGCACATTCTATCCTAAGTTACACTCTTGGCTTTCTTGCACCGCCGCCCTATTTGTTTGGCTACAGGATCATCAATACACATCGGATTGTTCCGCACTGCCCGATTGGGAAGATTATCCCCAGATTACCCTCGAGAGCCATGCAAAGTGTGGTTTTGAAAATTCTGAGTGGTTCTATGCCTCTTACAGGGCCATTGAAGCACAACTACAGTCAGTTACAAAAAAGTGAATTAAGCTCCCCTGGACCCTACCCTACCCTATGACCCGGTGTTTCGGCTTTCTGATCCGGGTACCTCTTGGGTCAACCATTGGTGGGCTACTGCTCAATGACTTCCATGTTGTAGTCTGATGATACTGCTGCAGTCCGGTAGATGCACGACGAGTCTGTTCATGTGCAATGAGCTCATGCACATTACTGCGGCTGGAGTATCCAGTGATATAATCCACAGGGCAAAGGCAGAACAGAACACTCATGACTGTAAGGTCCGCATAGAACCGTTTGGCAAAGTCCTTTGGAGCATTTCCATCCGGTGAGAAAGTAAGCAGAGACTCCAGATAGAGCACACCATCTCCAGAGCAATGGAGTAGTGGTCTGGCTGCAACAAGGATGTTGAGGAGCCCAAGATGATCATCCAGGTTGGAGGTGTCAACCACATGAAATTCAAGGGGAGCATGTTTGTACTCCTCCTTGTCAAGAGTGATTAGCTCAGTGCGCCACTGGCAAACAGGGATTCTGGTTTCCATTGCTTCAGACTTTTTGCAGATTTGCAGGGCTCGAGCAGCAAATATTGCATCTGCAAAGAAAATACGAACAGTGCATAGGCTGCGCTCGTGATATCGACTGAATGCTGCACACCAGTCCTGAAATTGGGCACGTATGCCCCTTGTAATTTCAGCTGGTGTTGGTGTAGAGCTGGAATTGCCAAAGATAGGTGCCAGATGGAAAGGTATGTTAGGGTCCGTGCCATAATGAACAAAGCAGCCTGAACCAGATTGTGTGTAGACAAAAACTTGGATTGAGGAGAACAGCTGAAGCACGTTCAGCACTAGAAGTATATGTTGTTCCATATTGCCAGAAGTAGTCAAAGCAGTCATACAGTGACTTTGCACCCAGTATCATGACTGGTCCTGCAGATCGCGCAGCACTACATCAGGGAAACCTCCCCAGCAATTTTATGCAATTTTATCCTAAAATGTTCTAAAATTGCGGGAGTTAGGTCAATGTGCACATTTGTGATAAAATATGTTCCCCCCCATAAAATTACAAACTAATTACAGACTAATTGCAAAGAATTGCAAAGGGATAGTTCCAATTTCGTCAGGCTTATATCAAACTCAATCCAAGAAAATCACAGAAGAGTGACCGAAAAAAAAGATATTCATTGGAGTAAGTACAGTTACGACAGCAGATCTATGTAAATGATAATATAACAAGCTCCGGCGGGCACCATCATACCAACCTACCAATCGAGGACAGTCGGCTGTATGGTCCCTAGAAAACGGAGGAAGAAAGGCTGGTCTATTGGCACGGTAATGTCAGCGAGGGAATGGCAGTAATAGATGGGACGAACCAGTAACAGAAGGTGGAGTGCAGTGGTGAGCAGCTGACACGCTGTCAGTAGGCTGTTCATCACAGAAGATAAGCACACCCACGATGGACCTCGACCCGCTCCCGCTCAGATTCAGAACAGCGCGAGGACACCTCCGAGGACGAAGAGGCCGCCTACGGGCAGGCCCGTCGAGTGCGGCGCGGCGCTGCTGCCCGTCGCGCTGTGGGAAGATCCCGAGGCGGAGCTGCCGGGGCTGGATTTGGAGGCGCCCGAGCGAGAGCCGGCGGAAGCGCCGGTGCCGGAGGACACGCCCGAGGTTGCAGGTGTAGCCGAGGCCTGTATATACGGGTTGAGAAGACGGAGGAGGAGAGAACGGGCACGCACCCCACCGAGGTTGGCGAACAGCTGCTGGCTCGAGTACGTCACGCAACCACTGCTAGCGAAGATGTCGGGCGTGCAGCGCGGGCTGGTCGTGGGCCGGTCGGGCGTGCTTTAAGTCAGCGTCTGCCCCCCGCTCGTATACTCCATGGTGGGGAAGGGGGCGGGTGTGAATTTGCACATCTCGATCTATTCTTTACACGTCAACAATCGAGGTGGGACACATACGGGGGACTTACATATTGATCCTAGGTACTTGCAGTATAGAATCTGAAGTGGAATGAGCACACATGAGGAGGAAAGACATGTGGCCACACACCGAGGAAAAAGTACCCTGAGACACCCGGGAGGAGCATTGTGGCATTGGCAGAGAGCCGAAGATTGAAGGGGTGGCATGGACTTGCACTTGATTGTACGAGGAGCGAGGAGAGCGGGAGGAGAGCGGACAGGGAGATGGGGGAACGGAAGAAAGAGTTGTTGACGACTATTGTCCAGCTTCCGAATACATCAACCAACACCACGTGCCTGCCACGGGCATCTAACGCCGTGTTACGGAATCGATGCCGCAATGCTCGGCTAACGACTTAGAACATTTTTCAAATCATCTTCCAGCGTGAATGCAGACTTCCGGCACACATTTCCACTCAGTAATATATAATTTATATCCATATCTTGAATAGACATCAGTCTTGTTCACTCGGGCATTTGGAAGAAGCTACAGTGTCTATACTGCAACATCTTCCCGATCAATGCCGCCGTGCCGGGTTCAGCGCGAGAGGCGGCGAGACTCAGATTAAAACATGGAAGACATGCAAGTTGAAATTGTATAAGAAATAGCCAAAAAGTTGGTAGAAGTTACTGTGGTTTCCCAAAATGAGCACATTTGAATACAAAAATTGCATATAATGTGCTCAAATTACATCAAATTGCAGAAATTATTTCGGTCCAAAGATAATTTAGCAATCAGTTGCACAAAATTGCCGGGAGGTTTTCCCTGATGTAGATGAGCCTTGTTGCATTCTTGTGTCGCATCTCTGCGAAGCCGGCTGCAAATTTTTTGATGATCTTTTGCAGCTCTGTCCTATGCAATGTGTGCATTTTGGCATAGTGGTCCCAGTGCCAGCACAGTTCAGTCAGGGTATGTTGGCTACACATGTGGATTGTAGAGCCATATAGTGATTCTTTCCAGTGTCCTAAGGTTGTAGATGCCTGGATAAGGGCTTCACATTGGGAAACCAGGAGGGCAAGAGAATCTTCTCGCAGGTAAAGATGGAAGAAGATGTCAAAACAGTGTTCATTTGGCTTTTTGTCTATTATCAGAGACAGCAAGAGGACATTGCGTGCTGGGGTGGGAACAGTCAGACAAGAATGCATAACAAGCATGATGGAAAACGGACCAAGCACAGCGGGTTCAAAATCCACACATGTGAAATCAAATCTACGAGTTGCTGAAGGACATGTCAGCTAACTTGACTTGAATACTCATTCAGTCAGCCAGATACTAACCTGTGTCTGGCTCACAGAAGAGACTAAACAGCACGTTACGTGGGTCTCCACAACCGAGAAGCAGGAGATTGATATCCTTGTCCGGAGGCACATCCCGCGCAAGCGATACTGCAGATGTATTTCCGATTGGGTAGAAGAACCGCACACCAGGCCAGAACAGGGGTTTTGACATGGAAAGAACTTGGGACCGGGAAAGCAACTTGGTTTATTTAGTGCGGAACGGTAGTGATGATGGTGGGGAAAGAGAAGGGACGGCAGCGAGTTGGACAGCGCCCATCTTTAAGTGGACATTGAGCGCGGGAAATGCGACCGCGTGGTAACCGCGTTATTGACGCATGGTCGATCGAGGGTGGATGAGATAGGCGCCCTTATGTAAATCAGGTGCAATTGGCTGATTTGCACCGGGTTTGAATTCGAGGGTGCAAGTACTACTTGCTGTCAATGAGCGGAGAACACTGGTAGTGCTGCCCAAATATGAATATTATACAACAGACCCCGTGTTGTATCTGTACTAGTATATCATGCTCATATTTTCTGCTGAATAAGGCTCCAACCATTCCGTTTCCGTTTGCCAAACCGGAAAAACAAAACGGAAACGGAAAGGAAACCATTTGAAACCGTTTGAAATGGTTTTAGAACGGTACCAATTTGAGTGGATTTCTCGCCGTACACCGTACAACTCATAGAACAAATAAGTAAATAATTCCAAGCTGCACCGCCCTTCAAGGATGCTTTTTTGAAGAGGCTAGCCTTGATCTGTGCATTGCCTGCATCATAATCATGGTTGCCGCCTCTATCAATCCACAAATTCTTCATGACACAAATCACAGGATTTCCAGAAGGGTCCCTTGACGGCTGTCTCAGTAAACCAGACATTTTTGGTTAAGTATGGTTCTGCATTGATTTGCTGTAGTGTATGGATAATGGATTTAGAATGATCCGTGATGTGTGCGTCGGAGTTTGAAAACCGAGTGCAGAACAGTTCCGGTGTGATCTCTGCACTTCATTTTCAAACTCCGATGCACACATCACAGATCTGACCGTGATCATCACAGATCACACCAGAATGCCTGTAGCACAGCCCATATGAGGTCATGGATTTGATGGCTGATTCATAATCGTCCTGACTAATGAGAAATCCATCGACTCACTGTCACCCAAGGTACTACTTTATTCTACAACATCTCCTTGGGAAAAAACCGTTTCTAAACCATTTGGGAAACCGTTTGCCGGTTCTGGGAAACAAAATGGAAATAAAAACGGTTTTATTCGTTTGAAACCGTTTCCGAACGGAAATGATTGGAGCCTTACTGCTGAATACGAATATATTTTCTGGTTGGTGAGCACAGGGGAAAAGTGTGGCAAAATCCATCCAGGAGTGCTCAGGTGAGATGTTTGTATCAATTGAACCTTCTGTGAGTCTAGGAACCTCCCAGTCCAGCATTCAAAACAGGACTTGACCAAGTTCAACATCAGATCGACAATCTTCGATCAAATCAGATGGTCCGAGGCAGATCCGAGATGCGGCTCGGACAGCATCCCCGGAGATTTGGAGGCCCGACCAAAGGATCTGATGTATCCACCGCTTTCGTCGGGCTATCTGGGCAGACGCCGGCGGCAAATTGGCGGTTGCAACGTCTTTGAATATCCTTGAATATATTTGAATATGCTTCACCTTGTATTATATTCATATCCATACTGCATTTGCATTTTTGAGGCCGTATTCAAAATAAATCTTTTCATATCAATGTGCTGAATCCTGGTACAGGGACCCCCGAAGCAGCCTTTGCGTTGTCACCCTCTGCATCTTTGGCGGCTCCGGGCTGTCTCCTCCTTCTGCTGCAGCTGTTTGGCTTACACAAGTGAGGGCGCAGAGACCGCGGTAACTGCGCGCTCGCGTTCTTCGTTCATTTTCTTCAGACGGACGACCGCGAGGAATTCGATGAACGCTTCTTGATTTTCTCCCGGCCGAAGTGGTCTGCATCAAGGCATGTGTGTGGGCAGACAGCCTGACAGGTATGGGCCGGGGCCGTGGGGCGTCGAGAGGGGAGTGTGGCCAAGACACGGCGGTGGGCCATTCGAGCTGAGAGGGTATTTAGTAAATGCTGGTCTCATGGAGACATAGGATACGAAACGTTGGATCGGCGGATGACACCATTCTCGACAGGAACATGGGTCTGAAATTTTGCGAGTTGACTTTACAATGTACCGCACATCTCTGTATTTTATTACCTTCCGGGGGAACGATTCTCAGCATATATAGGACAACAAGGAATCGCGATTCGAACCCAAACGCACTGACGTGGCGAATAACTTCTTCAATATCCACAAAAAAAGCAAGCAAGCAGTCTCTGTTGAGAATTTGTAGCGGTGGAGGTGCGCATGTACACTAATTGATTATTGGAGTGGCTTGAGAGAAAAGGCTAACGGGTGGTTTGTCGGTGGGATGCCAGATAAGTACGTGGGAGAAGAGCGGTAGCGCCGAATCAGATGTGATGATGCGGCGTACACACATGCAAACAGCTTTGAATGAGCACCCCGACGTACTTTTCTAACCACAGCCAGGCCCAATCGCGATTCCTCGCCATCTCCGGGCACTCATCATCTAACACTGTGCCAACTAATCACCCCCGCCGCAGGCTCACCGCCCGCGCTCAACGTCAAAGCACTTTTCGACGTCGCTCGGCGAGGACAAGTCGTCGGGCGACGAGAGCTCGAACGGGGCGGGCTAGGCAGCGCTCACGTGCACCCCCTGCGCAACACGTGGGTGTTCTGGTTCCGCCAGCAGCGGGCGCCGGGGAACAAGCTGGTCAACTACGAAGAGGGCATCAAGCGCGTCGCGGCGTTCAGCTCCGTCGAGTCCTTCTGGGCGCTGCACACGCACCTCGTCCCGCCCTCCGCGCTGACGCCGACGACGGACTATCTGCTCTTCCATGCGGGCGTGGCGCGCCCGGTGTGGGAGGACCCGCTGAATATCGGGGCGGGAAGTGGATTTTGCGGCTGAAGAAGGGTGTCGCGGACTATGTGTGGGAAGCGCTGGTGTGTGCGGTGGTGGGGGACATGTTTGCTGGTGCGTCGTATGTACAGCCGTCTTTGTATCTGATTGACGCCGCCGCGCAGATGCGACGCCCGACGCCGACCTGCCGGAGATCTGCGGCTGCACCGTCTCCGTCCGCCAGAGCGAGGACATCGTCTCCCTCTGGAACCGCGTAGACGCCGACATGGCCGTGCGCGACCGTATCCCGTCCGTCCTGTTCTTCTTCTCTGATGTTCATTCCTCCATGACCTCTCAGAGACACCCTCCGCACCGTACTCGGTCTCCCCGCAGGCACGCTGATCGAGTATAAGAGTAACAACGGTGCGTGCGTTCCGCCTCCGCCTCAATTCATCGATGCTGCTGACGCTCACCGCACACAGACTCCATGCAGGACAAGAGCAGCTTCCGCACGACTGCGCTTCCCGGGACGGCTGCAGCTGCGGGACCGGCCGAGCGCTAGCTTCGGGGCGGGGGCGGGGGCGGGGCGGGGGCGAGGGGCGAAGTACCTTGCGTACGTTGTTCGAAGCGCGCTGCGTGGGTGGGGTGGGGTTTGGGGGCCTGCGGAATCTGTATTTTGCGCGTGCACATACTGGAGAGCTCGTACTTATGCGATATCTTATCATCCCTGGTTTTTCGATGCGGCGCGGACTATTTCTATTCGTACTGACGCGCTCACAGCCACTCAAAGCGAGAGCTAACACAAATTTGATGTGAGCAGCGCAGATGGCAGTGAAATGATAGATAAAAGGCGAGTGCTTCATTAACGACTTGCGTCGTGGCTCAGGACTACCGTCGGCCGAATCTAAGGGACGTCGACGAGACGAAGACGGCGCTAGATACGGTACGATTCGGCTGCGGTCGAAGTCGGAGCGAGGCGTGTGTGCGAACGAAGCTGAACTCAGGCGGCGCCGCGGCGGGTGGACTACTGGCGGACTTGATACGAGGGAAATTTGCTATTGAAGATACAAGAGTTTTTATAGTCCGACAAAAAGAAGTGGCCATTAAGTGATATAAAAACACCAAGAAGAGATAACGATGTATTTCACAGTGGGATCTGCAGGAAAGTCGGTATTTTGGACAGTCCGAGGCAGTTGAGGAGGCGCGAGGCAGGTTTTGCAGGATATGCGAACGGGCATCCAACGAGCATCTCGAGAGACTGGTGCAACAAAAGGTCATTTTCGGAAGATTAACGAGGATATTTCGATGACCGAGGGGCCGAGGGCTGTAAAACAGGTACGAAGCGCCATGAGATGAAGAAGGAAGCCAAGGGCCGATCATTTGATGGGCCGCCGCTCCGGAACTGTACGGAACATAGTCAGGTGATTGCCACTGTGCTTTTGCTCTCATCGAGTCATCCGGCACGCGCGCGTCCAAGGGGCACCCACTGCCGAAACCCAAAACATCGGGTTGTAAAAGTGCAGTAAGAGCTCCGCCACCCTCCCCTCCCTATCGGACCGGCCGGACCGGCTTATGTAATGCACTAATTTGGCCGTCCGGAGGTTCAAAAGTTGTAAAAATCTCTCGAGTATCGATCAAAAAAAGCTCTGAATATGTTGCATTTGCCATTAGGCCTTCAGCCTGCCAGTCGGGCAATGTCTGAGTTGTTTTTGTGTAAAATAGAGATGCCATCACATCGGCTTGATATCATCATTTACTGATCCGCCTGCCTAAAATGGAAATTTCTGCCGAAGATTGTGATGGCAAGGCGGAAATTTGCTGTCCTCGCTGACGACACTCACCATGTCACTTGACATTGACTTAGACGAAATGGAGTCAACTATCGATCCTGAGTACTGGAATACCTTTGCGGACGCACCCAAACTCACGGCTCTATGTGCATCCTTCTGGGATAACGACAATCTGCGCCGCTCGCCTTTCGCCTTTCCGTGGCATCAATTAACGCGACTGTCGACGACTTTTGCATCCGATTCCGAAGCACTGTCCGTGCTACAGAAATTGTCCAGCATCGTCGACTGTCGACTGGAGTACGTCAAGATCGACGACCTCGTTTCATACCCCCCCATCCGACTCCCGCATTTGCGTTCACTCCTCGTGCAGATCGACGAGACGATGCACCAGACACCCGTGGCCAAGAGGCCAGGTAAACGCCCCATGCCCTCCCTTCTCGACAGCCTTGAGACGCCTCTTCTCGAGAGCCTCACAACACATCAAACAGCTGACGCCGACGCCGTCCTCGGGCTCGTCGCGCGTTCAAGCTGCGCCGAGTCGCTTCGCACGCTGAATCTCAACTGCGCCCGCATCCAACCCGACACTATCCTTTCCTTCCTAAAAAAGCTGCCCAACCTTGCGGCCCTTGAAGTGGGCGATCTCAACGGCGCACTCTTCCTGCGAACGGCAACTCTTATGCCCAGCTTCGTGCAGGCACTGGCAGCGGAGTGGCATGCGACGCGCGGTACCGATGCGCGCCGTTCTCTTGCGGCGCGGATCGTCGATAGCAGGTATACCCACGACATATCGGACCAGCTGGCGTCGCTCGAGCAGACTGGCCTGTTCATTACCGTCTCCCGCATACGCGGTTTCAGTCTCTCGTTACGGACAGCTTTCTTTGAAATGTGCA
>QVIE01001877.1:0-21655 GCA_013387415.1 Panellus pusillus | reverse complement strand
CGAGGCGGGGACGAAGCATAAGGGCCCACATAAAAAAAAACACACAATACAAAGTTAGTGCCCGTAATTGGGCTGAGGCACAGCCTGGTGCATATGGTACGGCAGCTGGTGTGCATCCGGAGTGGTCGGGGTCATGCGCGTGTGGTCTGTATGAGAATCGCCAAAGCCCAGTTCTAGGAACATATTCTTCCAGTAGTGCGCATCGAGCTCCGAGGCATGCGGGATCGAGGGCACGTAGCCCTCGGGCGTATAGTGAGTGTGCATTGGCTGAACTGGCGCGATATTGCGCGCAGCGTCAGCCACATAGTCCTCAGTCTGATTTGCAGGGATGTTGCTCGTCGGGGAGACAGAGAACTGGAAGGCCTGGTCATGGGCCGTCTGCGGACTGTAGATTGATGTCGTGGTCGGTGTCGTCCCTGAGGGAGAGAATAAGAAGAGCCCGGAGAACACATGTCGGAGACTTACCTTGTAGCCGGGGATCAATGGCCATGCTTTCGTAGCGCTCGGGCTCGCTCCGGCGTGTCTTGAAGATGTCATTCGACAATAGACTCCGCAGGAACCGGGCGTGATAGGCAGCTGACGTTGATTCCGGGGAAAGAACAGACGCGTCGTAATATGCGTCGGCGGTCTTAGAAATCAGCGAGTGAATTTCGTGCGCGGTGCCTTCATGCAACTGGGCAAGGGTGTTGGAGCTCCGAAGAAGCTGCGGGTGAAGGTTTTGAAGAAACGCAAAAAAACGCAGCTAGAAGGATCTACCTTGAGAAGAAACACTGCTGCGTAGGCAGACATAACGGTGATTGTTTCCTGGCTATATCGCTGAAGAAAGAACGTTAACTCTCGGAGAAAAGGGATTGAATAGAAATGACATACAAGCATGCTCATAGACGGAAGGTCCTTGGAAACGATACGCAGAGCATCGAGTGCACTGGTGCAGCACGCAGAAAGGGCTTGCAAGCTCGGGCTCGTTCGACTCGACTGTGGTTCTTGAGATAACGTTATCACACCAAACGGACAACCAATCACTTACGGGTGACATGGAAGCCTGGATTCCGAAGCTATTGAGGAATAGCCGGACATGCAGACGAAATATGCTGAGGAAGGAAA
Source organism: Panellus pusillus (assembly GCA_013387415.1). Taxonomy (NCBI): domain Eukaryota; kingdom Fungi; phylum Basidiomycota; class Agaricomycetes; order Agaricales; family Mycenaceae; genus Panellus; species Panellus pusillus. The sequence goes on along the minus strand of QVIE01001877.1, from coordinate 20,551 downwards.
AGTGAAACGATTCCCCGCCGGCTGAGAGAAGGATTAGCAGGGTTCAGGAGAAGAAGGCCGAACATGCCGCGCTGCATCTCGGTCTGCCAGGTATCCATCCATTGAGTCAGCTTGCCGTTACAGTTTCGGAGAACGACGTCGTAATTGATGTCGTTGTGATTACCGTTCGCAGCACCGCCTTTGGTGTAGAACATATCTGTAGTTTCCGACTGGGGAGGCAGTAAGGTCAGCGGTATCTAACGAGATAAGATATTTCGGCGTACGGTGATGCGCCGAAGTTGGACAAAGGATGCGACGATAACATCTTCTGGCCGTGGCGGACTGCCGCCTGCCTCGTGCCAAGTCATGGAGTGACGGACGAGGTCGTCCTCAGGGAGCATCCAGCTGCGGCCGGTTTGGGTGCTGAGGCTGCGATCGTGGATGAAGAGCACAAAATACGTGCGTTCGCGGTTGCGGCGCTCGAGCTTCTGAAACTCGGTCTCATTCGGAGGCGGGGTGGCGTAGTATCGGTTGAGGCCCAACTCGACGGCCATGCGGCAAGCCTTGGAGTAATTAGCATATGGAAACAAGGAAGGGAGCGAGCTCACATAGCCAATATAAGTCCACGTCCGCTGAGATGGAGATGAGGCACGTCGATGTAGATGGGGATATACTTACGTTGTCGTCGGGGTCTCGCCAGTATGTGAGACAAGCAAACGCTTGAACGACCTCGACGCGCTTCCAAGCCTCTGCAAAGGCACGGACGGCATACTCGTGGGCGAGCTTCTGGCAGGGCTTGAAGACCTCTGGCTTGAAGAACTTGCAGCCGGCCATGATGAGGGTGGTGAAGAGAAAGGGACACTTTGAACGGACATAATGGACTGAGTGGAGGGCAGGATCGAAGAGATTGATGAAGGGATTCAAGCGGAGGAAGAGGAGGTCGAAGAGGACCTTTGCTTGGTCTTCGTCGATGATGCCGGCGTTGACGGGGTCAGTGTACTGGACGGGAGACTTGGGGCCTTTGTTTTGATTGGGGGGTGAGTAGGAGGCGCGGGCGACGCCGTTGGAGGCCTCGGGGGGTTGAGGATGGTGCGGAAGAAGGAGTTGCGCTGGTTCTCCTTGCTGATGAGTTTTGCGGGGAAGAGGGCGCGATCGGCGGGGTCTGGGTCGTCGTCGTCTTCTTCTATGTCGCGGAGCCGTGGCTGGATGGGGGTATTCGCCGTTCTGATACTGGGAGGAATTGAGCGGGGGGAGCTCGTTTGAGGAGAAATGAGAGGCGGTGGCGGAGTAAGGATCGCGGTAATCGCGGTCGCGATCTGCGTAGGGGGAGTCTGTGGCAGCCTGGGACTTGAGTTTTGCGCTGTTGAGACCCTTTTCGAGGCGTCGGAGCATCTTGGAAGCCTCTGAGAGCCTGGGGGGTACGGTGCATGAGGGGCCGGCGAACAGGAGAAGAGGAGAATGGACAGACTTTGAGCCTGGCTTGCGGCCCCTGCGATGCTTCTCAAAGACGCACTCGACGTTTGCGCGCCTGCAGCGCTGGCACTGCTTCTGGCCGTCGTCTGCGCCGACGCACTTCATCTAATCTGGAATTGACCGGAGGGGAATAGAATGAAGAACGGGGTGTACCTTTGCAGCGCGACAGACGGTGCATGCGCGTGCACCACGGACGACGGGGGCCTTGGGACTGGGGGGGAGTCAGTGAAGCATGGGGGTCGGGGAATGGTTGTACTTCTGGTCATGGCTGATTGAATCGTCCACGGGAGAGTCCATGACGGTGATCAAAGATTGTCGCGGGGATGTCAAAGCCGGCGGCGGAGGGCTGTTGTCGGCGGCGGTGCGTGTTTGGAGGCCGCGGCGGACGTCTACCAAGTACAGTACAGAGCAAAGTCCCGCCTTGATCGCTTTTATTTATTTATTCAATCATGGTTCGCATTATCATCAAGGGTGGTCAGTACCACTTGAAATCATATCCGTTTCGCTCTCACTCTCTTTACAGGTGTCTGGAAGGTACCCCACACTCTTTTATCCCTAGATTCTCCTCACCAGCTTTCAGAACACCGAAGATGAAGTCCTCAAAGCTGCCATCGCAAAGTACGGCAAGAACCAGTGGGCCCGCATCTCCTCCCTCCTCGTCCGCAAGACACCCAAGCAGTGCAAGGCACGCTGGTACGAGTGGCTCGACCCCTCTATAAAAAAGACAGAGTGGTCAAAGACCGAGGACGAGAAACTTCTGCACCTCGCAAAACTCATGCCAACCCAATGGCGCACCATCGCACCCATCGTCGGTCGCACCGCCGTGCAGTGTCTTGAGCGCTATCAAAAGCTCCTTGACGAGGCCGAAGCAAAAGAGAACGAGGACCTCGGTCTTACCGGCCCAGACGGCGACAGCGGCCCCAGCGCCGACGATATCCGCCGCCTGCGCCCCGGCGAGATCGACCCCGATCCCGAGACAAAGCCCGCGCGCCCAGACCCCATCGACATGGACGAGGACGAGAAGGAGATGCTGTCCGAGGCTCGCGCCCGCCTCGCCAATACCCAGGGCAAAAAGGCAAAACGCAAGGCTCGTGAACGTCAGCTCGAGGAAGCCCGCCGCCTCGCTGTCCTCCAAAAAAGGCGTGAACTCAAGGCCGCAGGTATCATGCAAGTAATTCTATATCCAGTCAACTTTTTGCTCATCCACTACAGAATGCGCCACAAGCAAAAGCGAAAGGGCATGGATGTACGTCTCTTTTCTCCTCTTGTCACAGCTTTTAACTCCCCCAACTAGTACAACGCGGATATTCCGTTCGAGAAAAAAGCCGCCCCAGGTTTCTACGACACCTCCGAAGAGCAGGCACGCGTCGCCGCTGCACCCGTGGGACAGTCCCTCCGTCGCTTGGAAAACAAACGCAAACCTGCCGAAGAAGAAGAGGCAGAGCGCAGGAAACGGCAGCGCAAGAACGGGCAAGGAAAAGAAGGCGAGGGTTCGGGCCACCAGACAAAGTTCATCGCCGCCCGTGATGCCCAAATCCAGAAACTCAAAGAGGCAGAGTCCATCGGCCGACGACGGAAGCTCATGCTCCCGACCGCTCAAGTCGGTGAAGCAGAGCTGGAAGATATCGTAAAGATCGGTCAAGCAGGAGAAAGTGCCAAGGCCTTGGTAGACGGCGGCAGCGACGCTAGTGGAAGGCTTCTCAGCGACTACGAAAGTCTCGAGAACGCCAAGATGGCACGTACGCCGCGCACTGCCCCTCAACGTGAGCTTGATGCTTTTTTCGCTACTCACCACTGACTCCATTTCTATCTAGACGACAATGTCATGGCGGAAGCTCGTAACCTACGGAACATGTCCATGGCACAAACACCTCTGCTTGGTGAGGAGAACACTCCGTTGCACGTCGAACCCGGAGGTGGTACTGGTTTCGAGAGCGCGACGCCTCGCCATCAAGTCTCTTTCACTCCCAATCCGCTCGCGACACCGCTGCGCGCCGATGGCTTGGACGGCTCAGCCACTCCTCGTGGTGTTTCGGCCACTCCGCTGCGCACGCCGATGCGCGACAATCTTTCCATCAACCCCGAAGGATTCACTCCCGTCGGCGACACACCGCGCGAGCAGCGTCTTCGCGCGACTTCTGCCAAACGTGAACTGCAGGCGAGATTCGCGAGCCTCCCCGCGCCCGAGAACAACTTTGAGCTTCTCGTTCCTGATGAGGAGGAGGATCAGGAAGGCGGCGCGAATGGGACAGCGCTTACAGAGGAAGATGCGGCAGAACGAGACGCGAAGCTGAGGCGATTGCGCGAAGAAGCAGAGCGGAAGGCGCTGGCACGGCGGTCGCAAGTCGTGCAGCGCGCGCTGCCTCGACCCGCCAACGTCGACGTCGACAGTCTGCTGGCAAAGCTGAAGATCGGAGAAGACGGTGGCGATGCGGAGGCGCAGCGGCTGATCGACCAAGAGTTCGCCGAGCTTCTGCAGCATGATGCCATCGCGCATCCAATACCGGGCACGTCGCGGCCGGGCGGGACGGTCTCCACGTACGAGATGCCCGCGGACGAGGACGTCGACGCAGCCAAGGCGCTGATACATACTGAACTGGCTGCGGCCGTTGGTTTCACCAGCGTGGGCCCCGAGCAACTGCGCGAGGGGCTGTTTGCGCTCGCCAAGCTGGAGACCGTGGACGAAACGACCTCTTGGGCGTTTATGCGCCAGCAACTCACCTATGATGCCACGAGCGGGGTGTGGGTTGAGCCCGAGTCGCTTTCGGCGGAGGCTCGTAGCAAGGGGTACGAGGCGCTGATCCAAGAGGGGCGGGAACTGATGGCGAAAGAGGCCGCTAGAGCGGCGAAAGTGGAGAAGAAGCTGCAGGTGGTGCTGGGGGGCTATCTAGCCCGTTCGGATGCGCTGTCGAAACGCATCATCGTCGCCTTCGACGAGATGCAGAAAACTCAAGTGGATTATAACAGTTTCTCTCGTCTGCACGCGAACGAGTCGGCAGTGGGGCCGCGGCGGCTCGAGGCTCTTAAAGAGGAGGTGGACCAACTCGAGAGGAGAGAGAGGCGGCTTCAGGAACGCTACGCCGAGCTCGAAACGGAGCGACGCGATTCCCAAGAAAGGGTTCAGGCTCTCGAGGAGAAGTTGATGGAGGATGCGGAGGCACTCAACGAAGCTCAGCTTGCGGCGATGGAAGCAGAATAGTAGCCAATAGTTTTTTGTAGCGTGTGTATCTTTATATATCGGCTTGCTGACGCCGTCTGCTAAATTTTATTAGCCTCGAGGTTCGGGCGCTTTGATGTATCGTTCCTGGATATCTGTTAAAAGACCCTTTGTTCAATGCAGCACGTATAAAAAGCATGGTGCGCTATCAACAAGGGGCAAAATGCCAGCCATCTCCCCCATGTCCGTCCTTAGCCGCGGGATACCACAAATCAGGGGAAAATTCCGATCGCGGCGATGGTGGGCGGTCTAGGAGGTGGACTGATACTCGGTCTTTTATTCACCGCGGGTTGGCTGCTGTGGGCAAGGGCCTTGCGGCGGTCGAAGGAAAGGCAAAGACGAGATCAAGTGAGCCCGAAAGCGACCGATCTCCCGAGCGCTTGACATCTGTTCTAGGCCACGAAGAACAAGACCAAGAGTAACACGCAGTACAACGCCTCGGCCGCATTGTGGGCAGGGGATACCGACCCAGGCTGCTGCGCCCCGCGGCCAGCAAGGTCAAATTCACGGAAAAGAGCGCTTTCTCAGCACCCAAGCCCCTTCGGTCAGCGAAAGTAAACGTGGAGCGGCGACAGGCGCTGGCACGGGTGCCGCGAATGCCGTCCACGGTGAGTTCCGCATCGCTCTACTCCGCGGAGAGCGCGGAGGAGCACCAGATTCAAGCACCAGCGAGCATCATCTGGGCGGCGTTGGAAGGTGTTGAGGCAGCACTGACACGAGCGTCGTGGGGGGACCGGCGACCGGTGCAGCAGCAACGGGGATCTCAGGCGACCGCATCGACGCAGTCCCATCTACGCGATATGGACGTGGGGGTGGCATATTAGGATCTAGGATAACAAACTACTATTGTAGGGACTGTACATGTTGCTACGGACAGGTCAGAATAATACGCGCGGGCGAGGAACAATGACGGACCTGCTCTATCTGGGACACGGAAGCCTTGAATTTTTCTACCTGCTGCCAGCAGTCCAGGGGTGTGGAGGCATTGTTTCTGAAGTCCGTTGGCAGAGACGAGAAAGAGACGGAACGAACGCACTTGTAGCACGCGACAAGGGCGTCGCTGTCCTCGCGGAGACCGGGGTATTCCGAAAGATCTCTGCGGGCATGGAAGCGGTCGACCTTTGCGCGGACATGATCAAGGTCCTCGAGAAGTGTGGCGGAGGTCTTGACCGAGTCTGGATCGCCGGTCATGGCGCGCTCGCGGTCGAGATTTTCCTTCTCGAGGGCCTGGTGAATTTGATCGCGCACGTTCTGCTCCTCCTGACGAAGATGTTGGAGCTCTGCCTGGATGCGGGCGCGGATGTGGGCGTCTATGGTGGTTTGGCGCTCGGGTGAGGGAGTCGGCTGGGCTGCATTGTCGGCGAGAGCGTTGAGGAGGTCCTGGTCGAACTAGGAAGAAGCATGAGGTGGTGGTCGAGAAGAGGAATTAGGACGGACGGAGACGGGAGAGTCTTGTACGGTCGAATTGGCAGCACCCATTGGGGTTGTGTTGGGCCTTGTTTGTTTTGTCCATTATGCTCAGAAACTCGACGTTCGCAAAGCGGCTCCGCGCGTCGCAGCAGGAGCCCGACGACGAGCACCCTCCAACAAACAGACAGCGCACAGACAACGACGACCAACGCGACTATGGCGACCGCTTCATCCCTACACGCGACACGGGCGATATGCGCACCTCTTACAATCTCAGGGACGAAGCTGGGCCCTCCACCCCTTCCAAAAAGTCAAGAATAATCCCCTCGGAGTCTGACGCGCTCAAAGGTTAGTTCGCCACCCGTCTTTGTTCTTTGGCGGCTTGAAAGCAGGTGCAGAACAGGCAAATGCTCTATTCAGCTCCATCCTCCACACAGAGGTGACGCCCCCAGACCACAATCGGCCACCATCTCCAGCCCCAACAAATCCGAATGCGCCCCGTCAACCCCTACGCGTCGTCGTCTTTTTACCTACCACTCTCCGTCCACCTCCGCTCCTTCAACACCCACTCGCCGTCTCGACACAACAACCGATGCGGCATACTCCATGAGCCCCGTCCGTGCAGAAAGTCGCCAATTGCTTGAGAGCCCTCGTCGTCAACTCCGGAACGTCTGCAAGACTCCCTATCGTGTCTTGGACGCTCCAGAACTCGCAGAGGACTTTTATCTCAACCTAGTCGACTGGTCTAGTACAAACGTCCTTGGTGTTGGCCTCGGGAGTTGCGTCTACCTTTGGACCGCACACAACGCAGCTGTCAACCGTCTCTGCGATCTCTCCGACACTAACGATTCTATCAGCTCTGTCTCCTGGGTACAGAAGGCACGTCAGCATTTCTGTGTGTTTGGGTGAAGCTGGTATCTGATTGAAGCACGCAGGGCTCTATCCTCGCCGTGGGCACCATCTCCGGCCGGCTCCACGTCTATGACGCGAATCGGCTCACCCTCCAACGAACCTATCAGCAAGCTCACACTCAACGCATCGGCGCAATCGCATGGAACGCTCATGTCATCTCTTCTGGCTCTCGCGACCGCATGGTTCACCACCGGGATGTCCGCGAGGCGACTTCACGTCCCTTCAAAAGATGTTCTGGCCATCGCCAAGAAGTCTGCGGCCTCAAGTGGAGTGGCGATGGCGGCGTTGCTGCAGCCAACCTCGCAAGCGGGGGCAACGATAACAAGGTGTGCATCTGGGACCTGCGGGGATCGCGACGGAGCAACAATGCAGGCGGTGTCGTGCGCGGGACACCCGCTGCCGGCCCTTCCAATCCAAGCGGCGCTGGAAGCGGGAGTGGGACAGATGACGCCGGAGGTGACGCGCCATTGTGGAAGTTTCACGAGCACACGGCGGCAGTCAAAGCACTTGCATGGGATCCCCACGTCTCGGGTGTCTTGGCCACGGGAGGCGGCACGCAGGACAAGCATATCCGGTTCTGGAACACGATCAACGGTACGATGCTCAACGAGCTGGATACGGGAAGCCAGGTAATTTTAACCCTCTCTTTGAAGATAGCAACTTGACTGCTTTCGCAGGTGTGTAATCTCATATGGTCATTAACATCGCACGAGCTCGTTTCCACACACGGTTTCTCGTCGACCACGGCGCAGAACCAGATTTGCATCTGGAAGTACCCCACTCTCAACATGGTTGCCTCGCTCACCGGGCACACTAACCGGGTGCTGTATCTTGCAATGAGCCCGGATGGAGAGACCATTGTCACCGGTGCTGGCGACGAGACGCTGCGATTCTGGAATGCGTTTCCGAAGCGGGAAGTTGGGGAGCGGGGCGGGGAGAGTCAGTTGGATTACGGGCGGCTGATACGGTAGTCGGGCCCAGTTGACAGTGCAGCTACTCATTCTTTGTTTGTACATACACATCAATTACTGCAAAAAAGTTCCTCAGTACCACGATGGCCGATGAAGGTTCTGCCCCCGATGTCGGCATGGACGCCGTCGCGACCTCCTCGGAAGACGATGCTAAAATGCAAAAAGCCGCCAGGCAAAGTTGGTCGCATTGCTTCCACACAGTCTACATCTGAATCTCATCTCCCAGTCGAGTTCTATTTTGCCGATTCCAACTTGCCATACGACAAGTAAATTATTGGCGGTCATTTCTTTTATGCGCTCAAGTCGGATAGGTTCATGTGGACCCTCCACTCGAAAACACCCGAGCACTGGGTCCCCATCGCCACCGTAGCGTCGTTCAAACGCATGCGGGACTTTACGGCGCTTGGAAACGCATGGGTTGCACGCGCGCTGCGCGAGAAGAGCAACCAGCTCGAAGTCGATGCGGAGGGCGTTAACGTCCGCCGCAAGACCGAGGTCCAGGAGCCCAAGGATCAATTTGAGCGCAGCGTCTATGCGGTCTGTGCCTGCTTCATCTGTGCAGGCGAATTGACCCTCAATTGGTGTTCACATGGTTAGAAAGGTTTTCCTGAGGAAGACGACACGCTTCAGGCGCGTCTCGAGGCGTTTTTCGAGCAGTACGGGCCGACAAACGCCGTTCGCATGCGGCGCGACGTGGAAAAAAAGTTCAAAGTGCAGAGTTTCACGCTCATGCTGATTATCTATTTACCATACATTGTTTAGGCGTCCGTTTTCGCCGAGTTCACCTCGCAGGACGCAGTCGCGGCTTTTCTCTCTGCCTCTCCACCGCCCACATTCGAGGGCACGGAGCTCCTGGTCATGTCGAAAGAGGAGTATTGCACGAAGAAGATTCAGGAAAAAGGCCTCACGGGCAAGGCCGCCGAGATGCGGAAGAGCCTGTACTCGGTGGGCCGTAAATTTGATGCGTTCCGCGAGATGGCCTCGGCGAAGAAGGCATCGGGGGGCAAGGCCGCCGAGGCAGAAGAAGCCAAGGAGGTATTCCTTGAGTTTATGGGCACGACCATTCCCATTGAGCGGGGAGAGGATGGCGTGGGCACGGTCAAGGAGGCGGACATTCCGTTTGTTCGAGGCGCGACGCTCAAGTTTGACGGTGTCGACCCGGAGGCAAAAGTTCTCTTCAACGAGATCAAGGTAATTTTCTGCAACAGAGATGGAACGTATCAGATATTGACAGCATATAAAGGCCCCCTTGAAAGAGAGGTTTGGGCGTCCGCCGTTTATCAAGCACGCTCATGGCGAATCTTGGGGTCTTGTCGGGTTCCACAAGGCCTTGTCGGAGGAGGAGATTCAATATGTCAAGGAGACGATTCCCAAGTTAGGAGGGAAAGAAGTTGTGTGGAGCCTCGGTGAAGGTGAGGTCGTCGTGTTGTATTCTTTCCTTGCTGATTGGAATGCGTCTTTGAAGAGGACGAAGAGAAACGATTCCAGATTGAACGCGCGCAGGGCGCTGCCCGCATTGCGTTGGAACAGGCCGCGGGAGCTGGCGGGAGAAGTTTCGGTCGCGGAGGCGGCCGTGGTGGGGCCGCGGTGGGGCCGTGGCCGCGGGAGGGGAGGACGTGGTGGGGGGGGGCAGGGGCGGTGGGCGGGATCGGGATCGCGGCGAGGGACGGGATGGCAAGAATGCGGGGGGTGGGAAGAGAGTGCGGGAGAAGCGTAAGCGGGCGGTGGAGCCTGATGGAGGGCCAGACGTCGGGGTGCGCGGGAAAGATGCGCCACCAGTGATTGGGAGCGCGAAGAGGCGAAATTGGAGAAATGATGAATTGTATATTGTTTGTATGTATTTGCAGACTCTTATGAACAGCAACGGCCTGGAACCCGCGGCGCTGCGCCCGCCGGCGTCTCCGACGACGCCCACCGCTGCCAAGCGCGTCTCCTTTCCCCCATCCGCGTCCCATCCACCCACCCGACTGCCTCCGTCTTCTCCGCCACCACAGACCTCCCGCCGTCCTCCCGTCCTGCCCCGCCTTCTCCCGCCATGTCCCGCCGCGCCTCCGCCTTGCTGCGTTCCGCCTCGGGCTCTTCGCGCGCCAGTCGCACCCATAGTCCGAATCAAAGTCAAAGCCGACGCACCTCGCACGTCCTTCGCGTTGCACGCCACCGGCTCAGTCAGAGCGTGCATGCGGACGATGACGTGCAGGAAACGAACAAGGAAAAGGCGCCCATCATGATCCGCGATTTTGCGTTTCCATCCGCCGACCCGCGGCATACTGGCCTGGGGCCAGACGTTCCGCCGCCTTGCGACCCGCGGCGCCTCGCGCGTAAGCTACGTCCTCGCTCCACCTCTTCCGACTCGTCCTTGGACCTGCCTGAGGACGTGCGCGAGGACGCCGATGCGGACGGTGAGGACGATGAAGGATGGGGTGCAGGCGCGTTCCTTGGGCGGCTGCATCTTGGCGGGGGCAGCCGGGCGTGGACGCCCTCCGCAGCGGATGTGGATGGAGTGGGCGCCGCTGACTTTGCGCGCAATTTTGCCGATAACCCCTCTGACTCTTACTACTCGCCCCCATGGATGAAGAGACGGAGATACGTCCCGGCCTCTACCGTGCACAGTACGCCTTTCACGCGGAGGACGACGCGGAGATGGAGCTCGTGGAGGGGCAGGTGGTGTACGTCCTCGGCTCCGCAGGCTCGGGCAGCGAAGACGGAGGTGGTGGTGGTGGGTGGGCCGTTGCGGTGTGTCGGGAACCTGCGGTAATGCCTTCGCTTCCGCCGCCTGCCGGTGGAGAGAAAATGAACAGCAGGCAAGAGGCGGAGGAAGAACCAGTCATCGCGCTCTCGCGTCTCGTCGGTCCACGCACCGATGTCGCGCGCGTGTGGGAGGAGTGGTGGGCCACCGCTGCCGGTTTGACACCCCCACCGCATTCATCACTTACCAATGGCTCGGCGCCGCAGGACAGAAGGGCACTCGTCCCCGACAGCTTCCTCGTTCTCATCCGCGGGGAGGGTGAGTCAGAGCTCGACGCAACAGAGAGGCTGGACAGGTGGGTGGAATGGATTCAGAGCGAGAGGGAGCGAGAGCAACAAGGGGAGCTTGATAGCGAGGAGGCTGCATAGGTATCTCCCGGATGAGGTGCCTGCACATATTTATCCATATATCTTTCTGCTCACTTCATCATCTCGTGCATCTATACATCGTAGCCCATGTGTGTATATGTACGTACTACTTGCATCCATCAATCATACCGCATATTGCTGTCTATGAAAGCTCAAAAAACTCTGAAGCCCATGTTCTGCACCTCCAGCTTCAGAAAATATTCATCTTGGTTCTTTATGTTTCAACTAGTGAAGACACAGGATGAAGCATTACACCCGACTCATGCCGGCCTCCCTACGTTCCCAGGCATCTCAAACTAGAAAAATGTCCTTGATGTTCAAAACCACTGATCTGGTCCCAGCTCCCTCTACGACCGAGGACAATCAAATACATTCATCACTCTTCTAGGGATGTTAAGCTAGGTTAAGCTCGGCTGACATCAGGATACACATCGAATCTCCGCTGTAATGTTACAGGAATTCCCGCTCGAGCGTTGCTCATCAGTTCTGGATCCATATCCGTGTACACGATGTCTTCCGCCTCGGCTGCTTCGACCAAGACGTTACCCCTGAGAATGATTAGCACATTGCAGCAGAAACTAGTGAGAAACGACAAACATTGGATCTACAACCATAGAATGACCCCACTACGAAATTGTGTTACCGCCAAAGATACCATGCTTCAGTGCACACATACTGCGTGATAGCTTGCAGTCAAATCCCTAGCGGGACTACACATGGCCATGAAAACTTGATTGTCCACAGCACTGAATTGAGTCATGAAATGTTGCAGCCCGTATCTCTGACAAAAACTCACCGTGCGCGTTGTAGCAGTTCCCAGTGAAGAGGTCCAGTTGTCGTATTGAACGCACCAGGATATATCAGGACATGGGATCCTGCGTTTGTTTCAAATCAATCCGCGAGCCAGCCGGGAGAAGACAATGAGAGACCTTGGCGGGCAGAAATCATCGCCAACTCCGGGAAGCGTACATCATAACATATGCCGAGGCCAATGCGAGCAAAATCTGAATTCAGTGATCAGTGCTTGAATCGATGCGGCACTCAGCCGTTGCACCTGTGTCAAAGAAGTTGGTGGTGGACCCGCCTGTCAGAGTTTCACTCTCCTAGACGAGAATCAGATCCCAGAGACCGTAGTTGTTGAATCCGCACTTTGAATTTGATTTTCCCAGGAATATCGATGTCGAATAAATGCACCTTCCGATGGATTGCAACAAGGGCACCTGGCAGAATGAATATGCCGAGAGAACTACTGTAGAGACTCGTACCATCAGGATTGTATACCGTGCAGGTGTTGTAGACCTTTGCACCATCGACATCGCGCTCCGGGATGGTGCCTGTGGAACTAGCGTTTTGGGTCGCTGATTTGGTCTAGTGTTAAAGGGACCGCCCTCCTATGATCCAGGTTTTCGTCTCTTTCGCAACATTCGAAAGCATCTTGACGCCTGGACGGTCGTGGTTCGCTCGCGGAGAAACGTCTCTGTCGGGTGCGTACTTTCACTTTCTGTTTCGGCGACATGATAGGATCCGCCTGTGTAGCCGATCTTCTCCGCGTAGACAGGGAAGTGGACATGTCCGTACGGAGAGTTGAAGCACTCCTGGAGGCTCGTATGAGCCGCAGACGACGATAGTTTGTTGGCAAGAGACGCAGACAGGCAGTACGATCAAGTCAGGTTTCTTGGGGTTTGCGGCAGCTTTCAAGACCATCTCGCGGGCGTGTTTGATGTTATCCGACTTGTTGGCGGTGATGTTTCCGAGCTGAATGAGGGCGAGGCGGAAGGGCTTGAAGTTCGGGGACATGGTGTGGTGCTGATTCAGAATCAGATCACTACAGCGCTCATGCCTTTGCTCGTTCTGTATAACCCCGTCTCTGGTTCGAGCACCTCCAAGGTGAGCTCGAACAGGCTTTCCACAGAGACCCTCGATGAGCTTCCGTAGTCTTTCCTGGAGACCCTCGTTCTGCCTCGCATTGAACGCAGTGGAAAGGTGATCGACAGAGTTGCTGCCACAGAATACCCTGGGCATGCCGGAGAAATTCTGGTCGATTTTCTGCAAGGGTCTTTCGGCGAAGTCGTGGTCGTCCTGGCGTCGGGTGATGGCACTCTCAACGAATGCATAACCGCCCTCTCGTCAGCTCAGCTTACCGGCCCTAGAACTGGTTCACCTCCGAGAGTTGTCTTCGTTCTAGTTCCTTCTGGAACCGCCAATGCCTTGTATTCGTCACTTTTCCCCCACGCGCCGGATGCTGCTATAGATGAAGCTTACCGCTTGCGATCGCTCGACTCTTTCCTCACGAGCTCGAAGACGATCCCATTGACCTTAGCTATCACAACCCTTTCATCGCCTCCGTCTGCACGTAAACGACCTCGAGGTCAGTCTCATCAACGAAGCTTCGTACACATCAATCATGCGGTCCAGCCAGGGTCTCAGCGGTCGTCGTTTCAACCTGTCTTCATGCTAGCATTCTGAAGGACTCTGAAGCTTTGAGAAAGGAAATGCCGGGAATTGAGAGATTCAAGGTTGCAGCTGAACAAAACAGCAAGACATGGTACAACAGCTCGGTCAAACTCCTTCCAGCGCCCGGGGCTGAGGTGGTCCAAATTTATGAACCGTCAATCAAATCCTTTGTCGACCATCCCGAGTCTGACGAAGAGGACCCCATCGTTGACATGTATGGCCCGTTTAGTTACTTTGTAGCTACAGTCAACTGCGGTAGGCGCATGATTTCTATCTCCACGATTGTCGTCGTTGATCGCCACTGAAGATCGTTTGGAGCCTGCCTTCGTGATATCCCCTCTCGCACGTCGGATCCCTCCGACTGAAGCTGTATGTGACCTCGTAATTGTACGCCCCTTTCGGTCGCCCGCAGTGTCAACCGACACACCGGAAGCCCGCGAGGCGTTTGTCCCCACCTTATGGAACGTTCTTGGCGCTGCGTATCGCAGCGGCAGCCACGTCGATCTCAGATACGATGCAAACGGCCAGATTACCTCCGATGGAGACGGTCCCAGCGTTGTCGAATATATACGTTGCGGCGGTTGGGAATGGATTCCGGTATGTTGTTTCTCGGCCAGAAAATGCTGAAAGTCCGATGCTTGACCCTTTTCCAGGACGACAGCGACGAGAAGGCCCATTATATATGTAATGATGGCGCCATATCGACCATTGAGAAGGATGGCCGAGCCGTTTGCTCCGCCGCTACCCCGGACGACAAGGCCGGATTTCTAGTCCACGTTTAGATTGAAAAATGTCTAGTACCAGTGTATGCCTTAATGAAAGTTCTACCACTTCACTGATTGAGAACCCTGTGCACGGCCGCCTTTGAAGAAGCGTGGACTTGTTCCACAGACACGCTGCTATCTATCTGAAATGGCATTGCGTATGAAGGAAAAACACACGAAGTGAGGGAATCACAGACCTGAACCACTTTGCCCAAGGCCTCGTAGTGTTTGATGACGGGCATGGTCGTTTGGTTGTATGTGTCTAAGCAAGTGAATCTTCATTCGCGTATAGTCTAGAATTCCACCCACTGAAACGCTTTTTGATGCTTTGAACATTGTCGTCTTCGCGACCACTGGTTTTTCCGCGCTCGAGGAGGCGTCCCAGCATCACTTCTTCTGTCGTAGAGAAGAAGAGTACCATGGAAGCCAGACATACCTAAGTGAAAGTCAGCTGTGCGAAAAAAGACATGCCCCCGATGCCCACATCTTGGTCGAATTTAATGGCTTGGTCCATTTGACGAGGAAAGCCGTCGACCAGGAAACGGCCGCGGCCATTTGTCCACCCGTCCTCAGCTTTGTGCTCTTCCATAGCGGCTGCCATTGCGTTTTCTAGCAGCTTAACGGTGACTTCCATCGGGACGATGGTGCCTTCCTTGATACAATTCTGGATGAGGGCTCCAAACTGAGAGCCCTCACGATGTTGCTCAGCGCGGAGTAGGTCACCGGCTACAGCCAATGTCAATATGCGGTCACAAAGAAGGAGTCAAGCACCAACCAGAGAGGTGACAGAAGCCGAAGTCTTGAACGAGAAGGCTGCACTGAGTGCCCTTGCCTGAACCAAGTCCCTAAGTCGTGTCCTGAACCCGCATCGAAGCGTACCTGCTCCAGGGCCGCCCAAGACAAAGATGACAGTGACCTTAGTATGGTCGAATTTTGGAGATGCCTTGTGAAGATGGAGGGCATCTGCGATCTTGTCCATGAAGGGTTACTTGCGGACTGAACTGGATTGCTCTCTGGATTGCACCGGTTCAGACGGGGGCTAGATGAGAAGCGAGAATGGACCTTTTGCGAAGAATGAAGGCAAAGGAGGCAAAGGAGACGGAAGCCAAAGCAAGGAATATGAGCGGGTTAGGACCTTTGGCCATACAGGCGGTTGACAACAAACCACCACCATGTCCGCCTCCAGCGAAGTCGCGCTCACAGAACTCCTCCTCCAGCTCAAGGCAAGCCCGGCTGGCCAGCAGCCTTATATCTTACCAACCAAGCACAGAAAACAACTCCCGCTGCCGCTCGTCAAATATTGAACAACCAGCCATCCATTGCCTACGCTCTCATAGCGCTCATGGTCTCAATGAATGCAATAAATTTCCAAGTCTTTCAGGTATAATTCATACTGATCAGCTCTTCTCCTCGCTTCTCAAGCTTTCAGCAGAAAACCCTCTCGGATTACGGCGCTCAGGCGGCACAGGCTGCTCCGGCTCCTGCCCCGGCTCCTCTGTCCGCAATTCCGCCTCGTCTCCAGCCGAATTCACGAACGAATACCCCTCCAACGCACAACTCGTATCAGACCCCACCTTCAGGCAGTTACGGTTACCAACCGCCCGTCTCGACGCCGCCGACTCAAGCATATGGACGCGTACCTCCCGCCGGACCCGGATACAACACAGGCTACGTTCAACCTCCTCGTCCTGCACCCACACTGCCCGATCCTTTGGCCGCAATTCCGGAAGACCAACGTGTCGGTCCCCTGCATTTCTTCCTACTACACAACGTTCATCGTTCTTTGCCTTAGCAAATGATCATGGGCGTGTTGTCAATGACCCCCGAGCAGATCAATAACCTCCCGCAGGCGGATCGTGCCAACATCATGCACCTGCGGGCAACGCTGGGCTATCCCCGATATGACATCGAAGTAGACGCTACACAGTTGATTCGAATTGTGGCTCACCGAGGCCGCCATACATACGCGCAATAGCACTACAGCATGCATGCGGGTAAAGGCGCGAGCTCTCGGAGCCAAAGAGTATCTGCCATATACAGTACTGTAACCCAGGCACGCTCTTTTGAGCAGCGATTGATACAGTAGAATTTTGTGCTATGTCGCATAGAATATTAGAAATAAGTGATCACGGCACCCATCAGTCTGCGCCCTTCAGCATCACGCAGTTGGATACGCCCTTGCGCTGTCCACTGACGTTTCAACACAATGGCCCTGCCCATGGATGACAAGCTCCTCGTCGACGCCCTCAGCACCGTCAAAATTCAGGTCCAGCAGATGAAAAGGCATCTCGTATGCGTTGCAAATAGTCCGTTTCAATCCATATCTTGACGCAGCGGCAGGAATTGGACCAGCTTATGGATGCTCTCAAGAGCGCAAGCCTTATGCTTGCGGAGCTCCGTACCTCCTCGCTTTCTCCGAAGCAATACTACGAGCTGTGTACGTTGGTCCTGAATGCACAGCTCACCGAACTCACCGAACTCGGACAGACATGGCGGTATTCGACGCGTTGCGTCACTTGTCGAACTATCTCTACGACGCCCACACCCAGTCGCGCCATCACCTCGCAGACCTTTACGAGCTGGTGCAATATGCGGGCAACATAATTCCCCGACTGTATCTCATGATCACGGTCGGCGCCGTCTACATGTCTGTGCCAGAGGCCCCCGTCAAGGAGATTATGAAGGACATGATGGAGATGTCGCGCGGCGTGCTCCATCCTATCCGCGGCCTTTTTCTTCGCCACTATCTGAGCGGTCAGACCCGAGACCATCTGCCAGTTGGTGTTGACGCAGGGTGCGTGCCGTAGCACCACACCCACCCACACTGTTTATAATTCCTTTGCAGTCCCGCCGGAAATCTTCAAGACTCGATTTCTTTCGTCTTGACAAATTTCATTGAAATGAATAAACTATGGGTGCGTCTGCAGCACCAGGGTCATTCGAGAGATCGTGAAAAGCGGGAACTGGAACGCCGCGAATTGCGTATCTTGGTTGGGACAAATCTCGTCCGGCTTAGCCAACTAGAGGGCGTTGATCTGGACATGTACCAACGCACGATACTTCCCAGCATCCTGGAGCAGGTCGTCAATTGCAAGGACGTTATTGCACAGGAATACTTGATGGAAGTGGTCATTCAGGTACACAAGTACTTCCCTTGTATCGTGTCACCACCGATCGCATCCCAGGTTTTCACGGATGAATTTCATCTTCACTCCCTCGGTCCCTTCCTCTCTGCGACGCCCAATTGCACCCTAAGGTCAATATCAAGCAGATTGTCATCGCCCTCATTGACCGCCTCGCGGCCTACGCGGCCCGCGAGGCTGAGAATGAAGACCCTGAGGAGACCAAGAAGCAAGAAGAGGCTGCAGCGCGGCGGCTTGCGGAAAAGGTCAGGTACCAAAGGGACAGAGCGCGTGAAAATGGTGTTAACGGTGTGAGTTCACCCACCTCCGAGTCGAATGGCTGGGGAGCACCGTATCACGCTTCCGAGACGGCACCAGCGCAGAAAGAGAATGGGGCGGGCGGCGTTACTTCTTTCGATGGCGCCGCAGATTCAGACACGCTCGTTGCATCTTCATCCACAGTACGCAAGTTCCGCGGGTACCGGAGAACGTCCAGCTCTTCGAGGTATTCTGGCAGCAGGTCGTTGAGCTCATTAAAGTGCGAGTTCCCCTCTTCTGTCTAATTCAATCGCTCACATGCTCTAGGCTCGTCCGGATCTCTCAATACAGGATGTTACGGCGCTTTTTGTTTCGCTCACGAATCTCTCTCTGAGCTGTTATCCTGACCGCTTAGAATACGTGGATCAGGTATTGGCGTATACGGCTGAAAAACTCAAGGAGTATTCTGAAAGGTGTGCACTCAGGTGTTGTGGCCCTCGTCCTGAAGTTAAACCGTTGCAGCCCAGACCTTCATGCCCAACAAACAACAGCGAATCTCGCTGCTCTACTCGTCGCACCTATCAATTCATACCAATCCGTGCTTACCCTCCTCGCGATTCCCAATTACGCTCCGCTTCTAACGAAACAGCTATTCTCCACTCGGCGTTCCATTGCACACTCCATCATATCTTCCGTTCTGAAGAACGAAACGATTGTTGAGACCCCTGAAGATGTGGACGGGGTGCTCGAGTTGTGCCATGTACTCATCAAAGACCAGTCCGATGGAGCGGTCGGTGCACCTGCGATAAACGGGACGCAGGGCAACGTGAAGGATATGCGGCGGCATGGACCGTATTCGATTGAACGAGAAGAAACGGCAGAGGAGCAGGGATGGGTTGCACGGATGGTTCATTTGTTCCGGGCGGATTCCTTGGATGTTCAATTTGAAGTTGGTATCTTTTATTGCTGCTGATTGTTATCTGATTGTTTGCAGCTTCTGCAAATAGCACGCAGGCACTTTAATGCTGGAGGAGAGAGGATGCGATTCACTTTCCCCGCTCTAATTACATCTTCTATCAAGCTATGCCGTCGCTATAAAAGCCGAGAACATCTGGTGAGCTCCTTTAGGACCCGTTAGCTGCCTGGGCTCATGCACGCAGGAAACGGACTGGCAAACCAAAGTTTCCACAATCCTCAAATTTTGCCGCCAGTTGATATTCATCCTGGTTTCGCAGGTGGACGCTCCAACGATCGCGCTGCGTCTCTTTCTGCTTGCAGCGCAAATTTCGGATGAATGTGGCTTCGAAGACCTCACTTACGATCTTTACGTGCAGGCTTTTAGCGTGTACGAAGACAATATTTCCGAGTCGCGGGACAACTCCAAGCAATCACACTTGTAATCGGGACGTTGGAGGGCGCCAAGGTCTTTGGAGTAGACAACTACGACACGCTCATTACCAAAGCGGCACTGCACGCGTCTAAACTGTTGAAGAAAAGTCATCAGTCGACAGCGGTGGGCTTGGCGAGTCATCTCTGGTGGCAGGAAAAGCCCTTGCCGACCGAGAGCGAGGTTGGGGATGCGGAGAGAAAGGAAACGGAAAAGTCGGTCGTCAAGGAAGAGCAAGGAGAGAGCAGCGTGAGAGCGGTACAGTTCCGCTCACTCCTGTTACTCCCTTCTATATCTGATTTTGTTGCGTAGCACCCTCATCAAGACAGCCGGCGCGTTCTAGAGTGTCTTCAAAGTCACTCCGAATTGCCGGCTCTGCTATCGAGGAGATTGTCACTGTCCAGCTCTACTGCGATACCCTGGACCATTACCTGTATTATCTCGACCGTGGTGCCCCAGCAGTAAGTTATTGTGACTCTGTTCGCTTTCTCTGCTGAGGACGTTTTGCCCAGGTCGCGCCCAAATTCGTCAACAGCCTCGTTGAGTTGATCACCTCAAGTATCGACAACATCTCGTCACCCGACATGCACCCCTCTCAGCGCGCTCCACCGGGCCTCATCGAAGGCGTTCAGACCCCTGAAATGATCACGCGGCATTTCAGAAATACCTTGTACTACATTCAACGGCGGAAACACTCCAATGATGCCTCACGGTGGGAGGGGGTAGATGTTGTCGGTGCGCTATTGAAAATGGGCATAGCTCGGTGATTGTCAAGTACATTATGTTTATTAATCTGGATTTGGAGTACTCTAACTGCACTGCTGAAGGGTGGGAGTGACTAAATTGCGATGTACTAGAATGCACTGCAGTCTCTCGCGGCACAAAAATGCTCACTCTGAGGGTCGAACTCAGGACCCTTGCATCTCAGGTTTCCACATAAGTACAATGCACTACCACTGTGCTAAGCGAGCGCATTATTACTTCTAACGAGGAGTAGTGGAATGAGGCCATGAATCAGAAGAGGAAGCAGGTGCTTCAGATCAAAACAATGTATTACAGTAACCGGTATCATGTCAATGTGACTCATACAATATCTGCCATGGAGCCTGGAGAGTGGCCCATGTTCCATGTCTGGGAGACGGCAGAAAATTCAAGTTGCAAAAAGAAGAAAAAAGAGGGAAAAGAGAGGAAACTTCTAGTATATCTGTATGACCCATTGTCAATTTTTCGTGAATAACCAGAGCATTTCGCTACATTTATGACCCTTCTGAGGGCAATCTGTAGCTTGATTCCTAGCTCTGATCATATTGTTCCGTGATGCCGTTTGCCATGTCCTTTTGGAGAATCTCCTCATCGAGACTAAGAACAGCCAATGAAATTTCAAGATACTTAATACAGTATCCAACATGGCGGAAAATCAACTGTCATTTGCAAGTTGTCAGGCAACTGTCATTTGGCAGGCCATGTATCGTTGCTTTGAAGCCCTGTGC
>QVIE01001876.1:0-10822 GCA_013387415.1 Panellus pusillus | reverse complement strand
GAACAAATGGTCGAAATAGTACAGTATTCATTTCAGTACAATAACTCATCTTTGTCTATGTGTGTTTCCTCCACTATTTCACGAGGCAACTGAAATCTGCAGTTCTTGTTGTTATCTTTCATATTGCGCAACGTTTTGAGTATATATTTGAAGCAGGGTGTCGCTGTGTGCGTGTATCTGTGCAGCGTTATCCATTACATTCCTCATGTTCTGCTCGAAATGGTAGCTTTCATTGGCATTTTTTTCAGTCAGTCGGTCAGCTCATAACTGGCAAACCCTTGTAGGCAGCGCCCTCACTGTCATACACCATAGTATTTGCTGGTTGTCATGAGAAAAACCTCCTCATACCATTTAAAGCCTTTTCACAAAAATCTGGATCTTTGCACTGTGAAGAATACGAGCCGGAGTCCACTAAAGTAGAAAACGAGTCTCAGTATGTTGAACACAACTCAGTATATTATGTACCTAAAGTAGAGAACGACTAATGACGATGAGTATAAAGAAAGTTAGTCGGGAAAGAATGTTACTCACGTCTCAGTATGTTGAACACAACTGAGACGTGTTTTGTTATAATGAATGTGATATATGCGCCCGCTGAACCAAACAATATCTAACTACTAAGGTTGACCGGCGAATGTGTGAAATCTCAACATGCACCGCTCCTGAATTTCCAATCGGAGACAGACCATGAAGAAGCCATATAATTATATGTATATGCAATGGGCCTCTTCCCTGTGCTTCTATAACACCATAGTATACTGCTACTTTTCCGAATATTCCTATCCCATTTGTTCTCCCTGTTCCCAATAATATTTCTATCAGCAGTTTCACCGACACATGGAAGAACTCTGCAGACGCCACTGGGTCGCACGCAGCAGTGTGTGCACCGTCGTGATTCTCTTTCCCTCTAACATCGGGACGATGGGGTTCTTTGTGTTCGCCGGATTTTAATGTCAAAAAGATGTGTGGGATTCCATTGGTGTGTACCATGGAGTACATCTCCTGCCTCATCTTCTGTATTTCACCCGTAGAACCTGAATATGGTCAGATACGTAGGTAACATATTGCATCAATTCCACTGCGGCTTTCTCTGGTGTTTCAGCCCTTGCAAAGGGATTTAATCATACCATCCAGTCCATGCTACTGGATCTGGATGTGCCTTGGCGAGGAAATGTCCTCATATTCAAACACGGTATCTCCAACAATGGGTGGATTGTATCCGTGCACTGTGAGGACAAGTCGCTGGTGGATGTGATCGTGAAACGGTACCTTTTTCCACCTCTTATCACTTTTGCCTTCTAACGATCGTGTGAAACGGTACCTTTTCCACCTCTTATCACTTTTGCCTTCTAACGATTGTGCATCCAGCGTGATTTGAGAGAGGGTAGTTGGTAATGTTTAACTGTGCATTTGCAATGCATGTCTTTGAAAAAGCCCATGACAATTTCTTTGGGGCCCACAATCTACACCATGCCCACTCGTACTCATCTCCAAGCAGCTCTTAACACGTCTGCAGCGACCAAGGCTGGCGCTATCGAATCCATTCAGTCCGAAATTATGTCCTATGCACCCCTGTCCACACTAATTTAGTATTGTCGCGTCAGTCGCACCTACCAGGAAAGGTTCCATGGACATCTGAGGCACTGTGTTCTACACTATCTTTGACCATACTTTGCAACCGAGGAGCATATGCAGCATTTCGTTCGTTTGCTGTGCCAACGAACCTTAACATCTTTGCCAGCTACAGTCCCCACCACGTGTGGATCAGCATCATGGTCACTGACCTAGGGTTCTGAGTCCTCAGTAACGCGCCTTGCCTCCGCCCTTACCACCTCATTGGCTGCGATTTCGTGCAATTCACCCACCCGTTGCTACCTGTACGTACACCGTACCTGACCAGTTTCCTTTTCGCCAATGGTTCATTCGTTAGAATAAGCTCATCAGAATCACCTTTGCCAATGTGACGGATCTACGCTCACATGATCGCACCGTACTCGCGTTAAATAATTCGCTGAATCCAGGTGCTGCTCCATTTATCTTTCAGTTTAACACTGCCACTTTCTTCATATATATATAGGTAGTGTGTGTTGTAGATATTTTCCTTGGTCAATCTAGTACTTATCCCAGTTCTTTTGGTTGATCACTCGTGTTGCAGAACTGCTCTCTCACTTCTGTTACAGCCAAGCACCACAAGATCTTCAATGATGACACCAACCAGCAGAATGCCGTCACTGTGCACATAGTCATATGCACCACTTTCAACCTTACCTCTGAACTTCAGGCCATTCGCGGTTGGTGGTCACAGCCACAAACCTTGGCCAGTCACTCTCTTCCGCGTGAAGGTAAAGAAAGGCCACTCATGGCGACTGTTGCTGACCACTTCCATTAGGCGAAACAACATCTCTACTTGGCGGCCTCATAACGCCTCACCTATCTTCCATGATGCTCAACCATCCCTGTGGATGGGCATGTCCAGGTGTGTGGATATTTGCCAACGGCATCCAAGGGGTCGGTCGCTGGGCTTGGAATGCTTCCATAGCTGACAGAGGCTGGCGTGCACTCTCAAACAATGACGTCCCTGACAAAACAGTCCTTTCCCTCTGCCACAGTGCAATCAAATGGAGGATCCAGTGGTGACCATTGCACCAACCCATATTGCAAACTCAATATGCACGTTGCCATCACATGCTCGCCTGAGGCGTGAAAGCGCAATTCTGACAATTTAAAAGTACATATTCTACAGCTGGCATCTCTTCACCAGACATTTATAGCTTAGTCACATAAGTCACACCACTTGTTATCGCTCTCTAACCGTACATATTGAATCTACCAAAGTTTGTTTTTGAGAGCCCACCCAGCTTCCTTGACTCGCAATGCCAAGGCAGACGCCTCGGGAATGTAGAAGACAGTGCCTATCCTCCCCAGTGTTGTCTCATTGTCTCCTTGCATGCAGTCAGCCTCCCAGCTGCCCACGGAATGAATGATGTGATCTGCGTAAAATGCAGCGATTGTAGAAGGGTTGTAGCTGAGTTTCCAATCAGAGAATGCACTGTGCATGGAACACCACGCACCGGAACACCAGATTGAACTGTGGTACATAAATGCACCCTCTCCTGAATCTCCCAGCTGCGAAAGACACAGACACGCTGAAGTCGGTGGTGTTCCAGTGTGGCAAGACCGGCAGCTTGAAAACCACTGCTCGTGCATCGTGGCATCCTGGCTTCCTTTCCCAAGTTTTCCTGACTGCCCAAAGCTTCCTCATGTCCTTGTACTCCTTGGGAAAGCCTACCTTGACCACAGAGGTGACATTGGCCTTGAGCAATTCGGTCTGTTTGAAGAGGGCACCCACAGCCATCGTTGCTGTACTGCTCGTACACATGTCATTCGCCACGAACAAGCCCTTCTGCAGTCAGCCCCACTGAGACTGAGGTGAACAGGCTTACCTCTCCGGTATGTCTGACCTGCTTGCGGCGGCCTTTGATGAAGTGCCACACGCCAGCTGCCTCACAACCTTGGCCTGTTGTGTCGCTGTAAACCAGGCCCGGTTCCGATATTTTCATGTTATGTAGACTGGCCTCCTTGGAAATCTGTGTTCATTTAACGTCGGGCGCAATGTTGAAATGGTGTAGCATCTGCTTGCCCTTCTTCAACACACCATGGAGCTCCGCAGTCATATCCCTATGAGATGGGTTGACAAACACCATGGCATGGATCAATTCATTGTATGCATTGATTAGGTCGTCCTGCGCATGTTCAGCACATACAGTGTATCAAAAAGCCAACCTCACGTGGAAGCCATCATGAACGATTCAATATTCCTTGCTTCTGGCCTTTTTGAACGTGTTCACAAGGTACTTGCTGTCTTTTGCCCTTTCAAGAAGCATCTGTTGAAATGTCAGCAACAGCTTAATGGTGACAGACATGCCCAACGGTTTCAAGCAGCCTACCCTTAGCTGCCTTACCCGTTTTCAACGCAGCTATGTCAAAGGGTTTTCTATCATCTCCATACTGCTCACCCAGGTACAGGAAAATGTTCTCTCCCATGTCTGGGTCGACAATGCGTATAGACAAGGACATGACCTGCTTTTCATGTTCCAACTCATCCATAATCGGGACTACACACTGCAGCTCCTCAGCAGTATTTGCATGTGCCTTGAATTCTGCAAGGGAGAGCAGCAAAACAAAGGTCGGAATGAAGGGAAGAGCGGCCTTGAGCCTCATTTCAAATGCTCTTGCGAGAAGCCTCTCTTAAATGCTGTTACCCCTCCTTGTGAGAGATAGGCGGAGAAACCCCCCAGGTGGAAGTAGGGGTGAAACCTGAGCAAGTTAGGGTTTGACACTTTAACCTGTTGCACAGGTTAGGATCTGAGTACACTGGCAGGCTGCTCACCACAGTACGCTTTCTGGGAAAAGCTTGTTCTTCATCACCTGCTCCTGCATTTCCATCCTCCACAAGTGGTGACACACAGTGCACCTTCGTTACCCTCCACATGGGCGCTGTCTGTGACAGTTTGCGTACGTGCCTTCACTGCAGCTCGTGTATGCGCTGTCGTTGTTAGAACAGGCAGCAAAGAGGACTGGAGTCAACAGTGAGAACTGTTGTATTAAATGCGAAACTGCGAATAGACTACTTGCCTGGAGTCAACAGTAGGAACTGGGGACCCAGGCTGAAAGGTAGCTAGCTATATACTGTGTGTAACAAAAGGAAAGCCAAAAGCGGAATACAATAAGGAACACAATAAGAAGATAAGTAGATAAGAAGATAAGAGCTGTATAGAGAAGGATCTTCCCATGTCAGGATGACTATCAGGATGACTATCAGATCAATACCAGTGAACGGTCACATGATAGAGCGCGACACGCCACGGTCACATGACCATAACGCGTCACGTCACGTCACAGCAAGACAAGAATGGAACATGTCCAAATCCAATCTCCAACAACCTGTACTATATAGCCTGATAAGACACATTTTTTGCTCTATCTACTGTGTTCCCCCAGGGTGGACAGCGAGCGCAAACGCCAAAGGCGCAGCAGGCATCGATAACGTTCAGCAGGACAGGGGCTTGCTGCTCCCCAGGAAGGGACTTATAACAGTGATCCGTCAGTTATAGTTGAACCTCATCCTCTGATAGCCGTCTTACAACCCCTTTCTTCTATCTAATGGCCACCTTATCGGCTTCTTTCAGCTCACGGTCTTAAGGTGCCTCTGTTGGAGATTGGGTTTGGACATGTTCCATTCTTGTCTTGCTGTGACGCAACGTGACGCGTCATGGTCATGTGACCGTGGCGTGTTGCGCTCTATCATGTGACCGTTCATTGGTATTCATCTGATAGTCATCCTGATACTCATCCTGACATGGGAATATCATTCTCAATACAGCTCTTATCTTCTTATCTGCTTATCTTCTTATTGTATTCCTTATTGTATTCCGCTTTTGTGATTCCTTTTGTTACATACAGTATATAGGTAGCTAGCTATCAGCCTGGGTCCCCAGTTCTCACTGTTGACTCCAGGCAAGTAGTCTATTCGCATTTTCGCTTTAATACAAGAGTTCTCACTGTTGACTCCAGTCCTCTTTGCTGCCTGTTCTAACAGGTTATGGGCCCCGGCCTTAACTGAGTCATTCATCTTGTGAGGTTCTCATCCCTGCACTCTGTGCATCTCTGTGCATTTTGCGCATTTTGTGCATTCTGTGCATCCTTGTGCATTCTTTGCATTCTTTGCATTTCTGTGCATTCTTTGCCCTTTTTTGTGTGTGTGTAAGCTTTGTATATAGGAACACCAACTGTTGGGACGAACCCTCTGTGGGAGGTAGTCTTTAGTCCACCAGACAACAAACGGTAGTCAATCCGTTGATTCTGGGGTTGGGCCCGAGTGCTCGACAACTGGGTGTTCAGTAGAACTAGTTTTATCACCTACATCATCACGGACTCTCTCCATTACCTACTTTTTCATCACACACACATTTGGGGCATGTCAGACTCAGACAACTCCCTTGGGCCTTTGCTCACTAAAGACACACCCTACTCCGAATGGAAGGGCGATGCTAAAGCCTATTTGCGTCGAAAAGGTGTCTATCACTGTTGCATCACTCCGGAGTCAGATGGCAACCTGGCTGATAGAGAGAAGTGTGTTGGCATTCTCTGCCTACAGGACTTTGACATCCATCCATCTCAGGGAGGGTGAATCACTCCTGGCTCTCACTGGTCGAGTCTCTGCTGCTATGCGTTTATTGAAGGAGTCAAGGTCTAAGGACTTCACCCTTGCAAACGCTGACGAGGAACTACAAGCTGTGGTTCTTCTCATGGCACTTCCTGATGAGCACTACTCTGTCCTGAAAGCGCCCTTTGAACAGTCATCCTCTGATCTCAAGGTGACTGATATCGAAGTTGCATATGCCAATCATCAGGCATTCAGGACCGCTCATCAGGAGGGTGACACTAGCCAAATCAACCCTCTCTCTGGACTGGCTATGGCTGCCACCATCCCTACTCCATCCCCTTCGAATTCCGCTCTTGCAGCTGCACCTCCCACCCAGTCAGCTATCTGTCCTGGTTGTGGGCGCTCTGGTCACACCCTATTTCGGTGTTGGCAATTCCTAGAGCTCATTGGGAAGAAAGAACCCAAGAAAGGTGCAGCAGCAGCGTCCCACGTTGCGTCGAATGCAAGTATCATATCCCACTCAGCTTCATCATCTGCTAACAACCGTTGGAACTCAGACTCAGGAACCACTTCGCACATGACTGGCCAGCGCCAGTGGCTGCAAAATGTCCGTCCTCACAGAGTTCCAATAGAAGTTGCAAATGGAGTTGTTGTATACTCGGAGCTGGTGGGGGAGATTACGCTTAGACCACGTTTAAAAGGACGTGCATCTCGATCTATTATCCTTACAAATGTCCTGTATGTTCCCCTCTTATCTCATAACCTCATCTCTACTACCTATCTGTCTCGTGTTCATGGCTATTCGATTCTAATGAAGGAATGCATCATCTCCTTCAGTTTGAATGGTGAATTGGTCTTTGAAGCGGACATTGATGAGAGGAACCAGGCATTCATAAGAGAGATCGAGATCCCTTCTGTTTCAGCTTTGTCTGCAGTTGGAACCTTGCCTCTTGATCTAGAACTGCTGCATCGGCGGCTTGGGCATCACTCTGACACCCAGAAGATCTTGAGCAAGAATCTGGTCACTGGTGCGAAGCTTACTTCAAACCGGAAACCAGATCCAATCTGTGAGCCATGCCTTGCTGGCAAGCTGAATGCGGCTCCATTTCCTTCTACTGGTCATCGTGCTGGAGCGCCCCTTGATTTGATACACTCTGATCTGAAGGAGTACAAGGTTTACACCCGGGAGGGCTGGAAACATCGTATTATCTTCATTGATGATCATACACGCTTCAAAGCTACTATGCACATGAAGCGCAAGAGTGGTGCACTCAAGGCGTTCAAAGTGTTCAAAGCATATGCTGAGAATCACTTTCAACGAAAAATCAAAGCGTTCCAGGAAGATGAAGGTGGAGAGTACATGTCCTCTGAGTTTGCAGAGTTTCTGGCATCAGAGGGCATTACTCGTCGTCATTCGACAAGGAATAGATCGCAGCAGAATGGGACTGCAGAGCGTGGGAACCGCACCATTGATGAGCATGCAACTGCTATGTTGTATGAAGCCAATTGCCTCCTTCATTCAAGGCACTTGCTGTCTCTGCCTACATTCATGTGGCAAACATGCATCCAACGGCTAGCATTCCGGATAACACCACTCCCTATGAGCTTTGGCACAAGGAGAAACCGGATGCCTCTCATCTACGTGTGTGGGGCTGCTTGGCTTATGTGCCTGTGCAGAAGGATAAACGGGATGCCTCTGGGTTCCATTTCCAGAAGTGCATCTTTGTTGCCTACCCCAATGAGTACAAGGGGTGGCAGTTTTACAACCCTGTGACCCGAAAAATGGTCATTGCGGAGCACGCCATCTTTGATGAGCGTTACTTCCCAGGGAACAGTCCAGAGGCAATGAGGGCTTGTCCCCATCAGCCTCCATCTTCATCTGTCCAGTCTCTACCTCCCGCTAAGCCACAGGTGGTGCGCAATGCCGGGGGAGATGAGGACGATGATTCCAGTGTGCATCGTGCACCCCCTGCAGAGGCAGCCAATGACGCTCCTCCTTCTCTTCCACCTTCTCCACCCACACCCATTCAACCGACTTACCACCCTTATCACCATCTTCACCACCCTCCTCACCACCTCCTCAACCACCATCTCCTGTTGGAGTGGCTGCACGTCGCAGATTCCATGGCCAGAAGACAGAACATCGTCAGCCAGGCCAATGGTGGAGAGCACACAGGGAAGTCACTCCTGTGATTGAGTCGGACTCCGAGAGTGAGAACAGCAATCCTCCTGATCCTGCAGTCAATCCGGATCCAGAGAGTGATGATGAGCTGCTTCTCACACCTGGGAGCGCTCTGATTGTTGCTCATGAAGGAGATCCAACTGATGAGGTGTTGAGAGATGCCAATTCGGTTTCTGTGGAGTTTGCACGCTCTGCTATCCAGTCTGGGAACCCGCGCTCTTATCATGACGCTATGAGGCGTTCAGATGCGCATCTGTGGGAAGAGGCAGCTATCTCAGAGATAAACTCTCTCCTTGAGAACTGCACTTGGGATGTTGTGGATCTACCTCCTGGCATCAAGCCAGTTCGATCTCGTTGGGTCTTTGTCATCAAGCACAAGTCCGATGGCTCTATTGAGCGCTATAAAGCTCGGCTTGTTGCAGATGGTCGCAGTCAGCGGCTTGGCATCGACTACAATGAGGTCTTCTCCCCTACCTTCAAACCCAGCACCCTACGCATCATCCTTGCTTTGGCTGCTCAGCATGATCTGCATCTTCGTTCCTTTGACTTCTCATCTGCCTACCTGAATGGGGATCTTGAGGAAACAGTCTATATGACTCAACCCGAGGGATTCCCACAGGGTGAACCTGGCCAAGTTATGCGGCTCAACAAGTCTATTTATGGACTGAAGCAGGCTGGCAGATGTTGGAACAAGAAGCTGCATGGAAAGCTCTTGACTATGGGCTTCAAGTGCATCCAGTCTGACCGCTCTTGCTATATCTATTCAGATGGCAATGTGCGGATCATTGTCCCTGTCTATGTGGATGATGGCACAGCTGCTGCCAAAGATCCAGGGGACATTGATAGAGTCATTGCTCAACTTGGCGAATCATTCAAAGTCAAGGATCTTGGTCCCACAGAGTGGCTGTTGGGGATCAAGATTGAGCGTGACTGGCAGGCTGGGAGCATTTCCATGTCACAGCGCCAATATGCTGTGAACATGCTTGAGCAGTTCAATATGGCTGATTGCAAGCCAGTTACCACACCGATGTTGCCTGGTCTTGTATTGACCAAGGAGATGGGTGCCAAGACAGAGGAGGAGTCCAAGCTGTACAAATCGATTTACTTGTCAGCTGTTGGCTCCCTGATGTACTTGGCAACCCAAACACGTCCTGACATCTCCTATGCTGTTGGGGTGCTTGCTCGTTTCAACAGCAATCCAGGTGTAGCACACTGGAATGCTGTCAAGCATCTCTTCAGATATATCAAAGGCACACTCGACTTTAGGCTCACCTACTCCAAATCATCATCACCTGTCTCCTTTGTGACTTATACTGATGCTGATCACGGTGGATGCAAAGACACTGGGAAAAGCACAGGTGGTTACATGGTGATGATGAATGGTGGCCCAGTTAGCTGGAGGAGCAAATTGCAAACCACTGTCTCGCTCTCCACTACTGAAGCAGAGTATGTTGCTGGTGTGGAAGCTGGGAAGGAAGCTAAATGGGTGCGAAACCTTCTACTTGAATTGGGATATGGGGTCCAAGACAGCTCTGTTCTGTTTATGGACAACCAGTCTGCGATTCAGGTATCCAAAAATCCTGAGCATCATGGTCGGATGAAGCATCTTGACCTGGCTCATCACTGGCTGCGAGATGAAGTGGCCAGTGGGACTATTCAAGTTGAATATGTTCCCACAGAGAAGCAACTTGCAGATGTTCTGACCAAAGCCTTGCCTCGGCCAACTCTGCAGTTGTTGTTAGAAGGGATAGGATTACGGGGGAGCTAGCCAAGACTGGTCTTGTCCCGGGGGAGTGTTGGAGATTGGATTTGGACATGTTCCATTCTTGTCTTGCTGTGACGCGACGTGACGCGTTATGGTCATGTGACCGTGGCGTGTCGCGCTCTATCATGTGACCGTTCACTGGTATTCATCTGATAGTCATCCTGATACTCATCCTGACATGGGAAGATCATTCTCAATACAGCTCTTATCTTCTTATCTGCTTATCTTCTTATTGTATTCCTTATTGTATTCCGCTTTTGTGATTCCTTTTGTTACATACAGTATATAGGTAGCTAGCTATCAGCCTGGGTCCCCAGTTCTCACTGTTGACTCCAGGCAAGTAGTCTATTCGCATTTTCGCTTTAATACAAGAGTTCTCACTGTTGACTCCAGTCCTCTTTGCTGCCTGTTCTAACAGCCCAAGGCTCTTATCAGCGCCTAGAGCCTAAACACAGGTTTTCAGACTAATATGAGGCCATAGTATAGGTCTGAGGTTTGACTTGCATGAAAAGCTTATGGTAGTGGAGAGGAAACAAGACAGAAGATAGAGGCCACTGCTGAGCCAAGATGGGAAATACATTGTCCGGCCATTCACGGGGCTCAGCCCAAGTGCAGGAGACACAACTGCAAGTGCAATGTTGGTTGTTGTTTGCAAGCAGGCAGGTCCATATAAGTCCACATCAAACACCTTTTCGACGCAAATAAGCTT
>QVIE01001605.1:0-20269 GCA_013387415.1 Panellus pusillus | reverse complement strand
AAACCACAATTATTGATCATCCCATGGAGTCGCACGTACGCAGTCGAAAAAGCAACCTGCCAACGCAGTCTCCGTATTCGAATGCCAACCACTGCGTTCCAACAGATCCCGACCGAGTGTACGGGTTCCCGAAGAAGGTCCGCTGATACGGGAGCCTTGCGCAGTGATTCGGAGGCTCCCCGAATTCCACGGGTACCACTCCACGAAGCCAACTTGGTTGCTCCTGTATCCCGTTGACACCCGTCGGAAGCGTGAACGACCCGATGTGCACCCTTTTCGCCTGTGATGGTGTCGACGGCCGTGCCACCCAAAGGCTGCCTCCCACGTTCCTGACCTCCATGTCGTAAGTACGGCCATACACCCGGGCCATTCAACACTGCATGAAACTCCGGGTCCGCCGTCAGCACCAGGAGTGCATGTGCATCCGTTGTAGTCGTCCCGGCGATGAAGCTCGAGAATACGGCGTGCAAGACACTCAGGCCGTTGCGGTCTGGGCGGGGTTGCAATCCCGTGTAGCCGACGTCGGGAACCGACGAATCCGAACTGCTGGGAAGTAGTACCCGGAGATGTGATCCGCCTGGACGATGGCGGGGGAAGGTGATATCTGTCAAGCCGGTGGCTGAGACGTTGGGCATCGACCACCCTGCGCCGACAAGCGCCTTTGCCACTGGCACAAAGCGAAAAAATAGATGTTGCAATGGGAAGGAAAGAGTGAAGTCCTCATTTTGCGTTCTGTTCGTATGTACTTAGGGTCAGACGGGTCGCTGAATGGTTATGTAGACACTTGCGTTCTGTGTAGATTGGTGTGCTAGTCAAAGTAGTGTAGTGGGACGGTGGGCACTCGTTCTGAAGACCTCCCTCAGTGTTCCCACTTTTAATACTCGCCGCAGCAGCTGACGCACGGTGCGTACTAGCATGGAACGTGCACACTGGAGTGGATCCGGAGCCCTGCTGACACCGCAAGTGACAGTTAAAATTCTGGTGCGGGTATGAACTTCTTCGTCCTCGGCAAGTTTCCGCGGCGAATCCACGCGCCTGCCTCGACCGGATTCTTCTTTGCTCGGTACCCCGCTTTCAGTTTCAATGCAATGACCGCGGAAAAAGAGCGCATCTCTCTATAGAAAATACGTTCGGGTTGTTCTCGGATCCCCGCTGAAAACGAGACTCGAAACAATGGGGATTCCGTGACGCCCTCAGTGGCTGCACTGCGCCAGCTGCCTTTCGTACAACCTCACACGAAACGAATAGTTGTCGCTCCAACAGTCCGACCTTCAGTTGGACAGCAGTACTTGTATGCGGATCGAACCTGGAACAAGATTCTTCCTAAGGGTTCGTGCCGGGAGCATACCTGTATTGTACGTGACTCTGGCCATTGTGCCAGGTTCTTCTCGCTTTTTTCGCTCCCTCGTTGCCCTAATTAATAGAGGACCCTGAGGGTTTTGCTTGTCACCACAACATGTTGATGTGCCGCGAATGCTACATGTCTTCTGTCCCCCGGGAGCGTCGCTCGAGAATCTGGCGTCTCAACGTGCGGGTGTCTCGAGACGGCTCGAGCCAGGCTCGAGCCCACTGGCATTCACAAATTTAATTTACTACATAGAATCCACATAATATATAATTTCTCGAGCGACTCGAGCCGCGAGCGACTCGAGCCAACTCCCGAATTCATTGTCTCAGCTACCAATTCCAAGCCCACGGATCGAGCTCTCAAGCGGCTCGAGCCGTGTCCCATCCTGTACGCACTCGAGCCAGGCTCGAGCTGACATCGAGCGGCGGGGCTCGAGCAGCCGTCATGCGGCGGATCCAGTCCTGGAACCGAGCACCAATAACATTGCTTCTATGAGCTCGACTCGAGCTCATATCGAGCGGCTCTATCGGAGTGTGCCGTCAGTTCAACGAAGAATGAAACAGTAAAAGAGTAAACATACTTGAGGTACTGCCAGTCCGCTCGAGCGGAGCACAAAGAATTAATAGTGTCTCGCTCGAGCGGAGCTCGGGGCACGCATTGAGCCGTGTGCCACCGAAGCCATAAGCCATGTGCCACCCATAAACGAATGGCCATGTTGGCCCATGTTGGAACGCCAGCGGACTCGGAGCGACGTCAAAGTCAACTCCGCTGCGACCGACGTAGGCGTCAGAATCACGCTCGAGCGGAGCTCGGGGCACGCATAGAGCCGTGTGCCACCCATAAACGAATGGCCATGTTGGCCCATGTTGGAACGCCAGCGACTCGGAGCGACGTCAAAGTCAACTCCGCTGCCACCGACGTAGGCGTCAGAATCAAGTGTCAAGACGTGACGGTGGCAAGTGCCACCGTCACGGTGCTCGTCTACAGCTCACAGCCGTGCGGCTGTATTGACGGGCAGCTCGCGTACTTCGATGGAAGCGGGAAACCATAGCTGTTGAGCCCTGACAGACGGATCGCGACCATGCAGTGGCACTGTGGCAGCAGCGCATATAGTGGGGCTCTCCAAGTTGGCTTCTCCGATTGAGGACTCTTGCCTAAAAATCCTCAAGCGGAGAAGCCAGCTTGCAGAGTCCCGGAGCTGTTGCCACCACATGGCTTCGCGCGTCTGTGGTGGTGGTGGTGGTGAAGTGCTGCCATGATGTGACGTTACGCGTGATTCCCTTTTTTGGCCCATTGTAGTCGGGTCACCCGCTGGAGTCCTGGACGCTAACGCACCCAGACCTGGAGATACGGGAGCAGGCAGCATCGATGCCCAGAGCGACTACGCTGGATCTAACAGGTCCAGTGTTATGATGTACTCCCCCTCGCTAGACAGAGCTGCGACCGGCGTGGATATAACAGGGCCGGCGCAATGAGCCGAAGCTCTACGTTTTGGAGCAAATCTTGCACTCACTTCCGTTGATATTGTGCAGACTTTCGCCAGACGTAGCCATAGAACTATATACTCGGGTAGTAACAGACAGAGAGAAGGTACAATAAGTTTATTTATCAGGAAACGAAGATACGAAAGGAGAAGGATTCGGGCCCCGCGAAGATTGCGCTAGGAGTACATTGAAGATGGCGGTTGTACTCAAACTCCTCCGCGCCGACTATATATTATCCCAGTCCGCATGACGGCGTGGCGTGGAACAAGCGTATGGTCAACTCACGGCAAAGCCCGAGGAGAGCAGCGTCTCGAGGGACTTGAGGCCGAAGGCCGGTGTGGTGAGGTACGTCGTCGCCAGCGTGAGCGCGCCGCGCCCGCCCCTGATCGGCGGGAACACGTGCGTCGCCGTCGGCAGCGGCCCGCTCGCCGAACTGCAGCGTCGTCGGAGTCGGAGTCGTCGGCGCTTCAGTGCTGCCCCGCACGCGGACGACGACGGTGCCCTTCCCGCCGGGCCGTGTGCTCCGCCGGGCGACGCGCCATGCAGGCAGGACGCGCAGCAGGGCGTACAGCGCGCGGAAGAGCGAGATAGCCGACTTGTAGATCGTCGCTGCTGGGGGCGTGTCGATGTTAGCGTCGGCGTCGGCGTCGTAGCGCAGCAGCCACTGCTCCAGCAGCACGAAGCGCGGGTGTATCCGGGTGCGGGTGGGAGTATGGACGAGAGCCATTCCGGCCCGGGGCGCAGCCGGGGGGACAGCGAGGAGCACCTGGAGCGCAAAGGGGAGGGTCGAGAGGGCGCGGTAGACGTCGAGCTCACTTGCTTCCTTGGGCGGCGTTAGCGTCCACACTGGGCCCGACGTCGGGCTCGAACCACAGCGTATTTTATCACATTGAATCGAAGTTAATAATTCAGATCGTTCCCCTCATCGTCTACGTATGCATATCCCTTGAATCGACGCTTAGGAGCAGCGGGTATCACGACTGATGCGCCCAAGTCCTTGGGTGGCTTGGGCTCGCGTCTCGAGCGTTTGGCAACCGGGGCATCTGCCGTACCATCCTATTCTCTTTGAGAAGCAATCGCAAAACCACTGAGGAAGTCATACCTGCTCAGCATCCCGAGGACGCTTCTGTCCACCTTCTCCCTTGCTCCCTCCACCGCCAGCCCTATCCTTCGGCTTTGAGTGTTTCTTAGAAAGTCGTCAGTGTCTCGCAGCCGCAATATCATAACCCTGACCTTCGGACGTCCGGGCTTCTTCTTCACCACCTCGTCGCCCTTTGCCCCTTCCGTGTCACCGCCCGCTCCCTCCGTGTCACCGCCCACTCCTTCCACACCGACACCTTCATCGGCTCCCGCTGCGCCGCCGTCCCCGCCCTCTTTTCCATGGACCGGCGTCTTTTTGTTCGGCCCGTGGTCAGCGGCATTGCCGCCCTACACGAACCGGCTGTTAGCGCGCGTGCATGCAGCACAAAAAGCAGTCTCACCTTTGTCGGCGTCTTCTCATTGGGACCGTCGTCGGCGGAATTCTGTCCACCTTCTCCCTTGCTCCCGTCATCGGCGGCGACGCCGTTCTGTGGACTCGAGTGTCGGCGTGCAGAATGATAAGTGTAAACACGAGCCATACCTTCTTGCCGCCATTGTTGACGCGAACGTTCTCCGCACCGTCCTGCCCGTCTTTCCTACCGGGAGGCGGGGTCTTGCCACCAAGTTCGCTGTCGGCGGGGGTATTGCTCTGCAGACTTGACCGTCAGCGTGCGGGATGGTTGATTACCAGCGGCCGTACCCTCTTGTCGCCACCATTGACGTGAGCGTCATTTGCGCCGCCTTTCTCACCATTTGTTGCGGGAGGTGGCGTCCGGCCGTCAGGTCTGTCGTCTGCGGCGCTACCGTCCTGCTGACTCGATTGTCAGTAAGCGCAGATCATGGCACCAGTGGCAGCCGTACCTTAGGTGTAATGAGAATGAAAGGCGATGCTCCTTCGTCTCCAGCCAATTGCATGAAATACTCTGTCAGTGTAAAAATATCCCCCGCTGACATGAGGTCCGGGTTCTGCAGCGTCACCGGCAGGACGAAGTCCTGCCTGTCGTAATTGAGCGCATCCCATCGAATGGTGGGGTCCAAAGGCCGGGAATGTCCTGGCGATGAGTCAGACGATTGCCAGCGCGAGGAAGGAACTCAAACGTACTATAAACTTCCGTGAGATACACTTTCAAAACCTGTGCGACGGCCACTGAAGTCATTTGCTTCAAGTCGATTTGCGGGAAAATCGGGACTTCATCATGATTGCGGGGGATTGTGATCACGTTTGCAGGTGAGCCCCGAGCTGCTTTCATCGCCTTTCAGTATTTTGGTTCAGCCTCATGACGAGATCGCGCACCTGGAATAACCCTATTGGAGAATTCTTGGAACTTTTTGATCGTTGGCTTCCAGACAGCATCGTTCTTCTCCGGAAAGTCTTCCGAGCTGTGGCGCCCATGTGCATGAATCCTGTAGAAACTATTAGAACAAGAGTTGATAGAACGACAGTAACAACACGCACTCTCCCGTATCCAAGGGGCCGAGCGTGCCGCGGAAACTGTAGAGCATGATCAACTCCATGTCGCCAAACATGCCGCTTTCGCAGAGCGCTGTCAACTCCCGGTGCATTGCGTCCCGGAAGCCTTGCTGATTTCCATCGATATCCTGAGACAGCTCGGAGGCCCGGCGGCCATATTCGTCGCGCTCATGATCCATGAGGCCATCCCACAGCTCTTGAAGGCACGTCTGATAGTGACGAATGTTGCCACCCCGACTGCCTTTGCTCTCGTAGCCACGGCATCCGAGATACGATCCGACTCCTCCCTCTCGAACAGTTTGCGTCCGCTCAACTTGCCGCGGAGAAAGAAAGACGAGCTATCTGAGCGTGTGGCGGGAACGGTGGGCGTAGCGGTGCCAGAGGCGGCGGTGTCACCTCGGACCATAATGGCAGCGCCTTTCCTGTTCTTCAAATTCATCAACTTCTTGCTGATGGCCGTCTTCCACTGCTTCGGAGACAGCAGACGGCCGCCCCCAGCATCCAGCCGCGGTTGATCCAATCTGGCGTCGACCACCTCCTCGTTGAGTGGGGCTCGGATGTCCGCGAAAGCTGCCGAGTCGTAGACCTCTTCGACCTTGTCGTGGATCCAGCGATTAACGGCCTTGCTGTCAACGCTCCCAAGTTTGTCTAGGAGCTGCCGATAGTAGTTGTCGACGATGTAGTTTGCTTGCGTCGTGCTGAGCTTGGCGGTGGCGCCAGAATCGTTGTCCTCTTGCTGCGTCGCTGTTGACATTGGAGAGCGTGATGAGAGGGTGGCAGAGGCTGAAGATTCGTTGCGGGAATGCACAATGAGCACAGTTAATATACGTACCATCGTGCTTGGACGGCGCTTTGGTGTGGCCATAAGATCGGTATTGTGCAATCCCAAGAAGGAAAGGCTTTCCAGCTAGCCCTTTGATCGGTTGCGACAAAATATCTGCAGGAGAATTCGGGGAGATGAGAGACTGGACAATCGCAGAATGAGAAGACCAGACGTCCCAGAGCACGCATGAAGACTCGACTCTGCTGGGGCAATTGAAACAAGCAGACGTCACGTCATGCTTGAAGAGCGACGCCAGCGTCAACTCCTCCGAGGTTGGTGGTTGCTGGGCAGTGTTGAGTGTTGCTGAGGTGTCGATGTGGCGGATATGGGACGAAACTTGAGGGCGACTGAGAGTCACATGTCACATGAGTCATCACCACTAGACGCCGCCCAATTTCGAGTAAGTACTCAGTTCAGCGTTTACAAGGCCATGGGTAGATCACTGATGCGGGCGAAGTAGTAGAAGCCATACAGGAAGACATTGATAGATGCAGCATAATTTGGGTATCGTAACACTAGCAGTGCTAATTGATTCTTGAAACAAGGCGGCCAACCATAAACTTGTTAACTCGGTCGGTCTACTAGTAGGTTTTCCTTCGCTTCGTCTCCGAAGGCCCACCAGCTGACACAGTCCTTCGTTTTCTCGATTTCCCATCCACCTCGGAGCCTGCAATTAATCAATCAGGGAGCAAGCTACACAAATGATCCATACCTCCGTCGTCATCCGGTAAGTCTACAATTTCAAAAGAGTGTTAGTAGGACGTCTTCAAAAGTGTGTGAATAGCATGCCTCTCAAGTGCTCCACAAGCACGCGCGAAGACGATGCTTGAGATGATGTCCGCTGTTCAATTTGTGCTGGAATTCTGATTAGCAATCGAGCAAGATAGACAGCTTTTTGACGCACGCAGTTGGCCACCAGAAGACTGCTTCGCCTTCTCCTCCCACCGCCCAATCCCCGGGCACTGTAATCCGGCCAAGCCGGATCTCTTGTAGATGACGTATTCACCAGCATGCTCCATATTGCAGTCCTTGCCGGCCGAGACGTAAGACTCGCTTGCAACAGAGAATCTCCCATAAGAAAGGTCAGCGCAGTCTCCAGGCAGCGTGTAGTTGGAGAACTGAAAGCAACTGGGCCGCGGCGCGTGGAATAAACCTGCACCGGCCCCGTGTTGGCTCGATGGTATATCACACCGAGGAACAGTCGGCCTGCAGTAAAAGATCAGCAGCTGTCCAGATAAGACGAAGCCACTGGCAGCACTCACTTTCACTGCCCACAATGTATTCCTCCCCAGGCGCACACGCCGGCGAGAGGATAGAGGGCTCCGCCGACTCGGATGTCTGCGTCGCACTGTCTCCGCCGCTGGAAACCGAGACGACTGAGACTGAGCGTTTCTCCTCTGAACTCCGCATTGCCTGGGCTCCTGAGTTTCACCGTGTGAGGCCTGCGGTCACTACGGGCATATAGATGAACTTACTTGTTCTGATAATTGATAAGGGCCGATGAGCCTCTGCATGGTACACATGAACAAATCGTATAAACAACTGAAAAGAGAACGCACTCGTAGCAGAGTTTGGAGTTCGACGCCTTAAAACAGCCTTTCCTTTGCTCTGTGCTGGGAGCCAATCAGCCAAAGGTTGGAGGTATGCGTCCAGACATACTGGAAACGGACTTGCCGCCATGCTTTTCTGTGTGGAACTCTGTGTAGATCAAGTTGATCAGGTGAAATTTAAAATTCACGAGCATATTATGTATTATGCATACCTGGAGTTTCTGGATCAAGGCGCAGAGCCTCTGCGCTCATGCTGTTGAGATGCTGCCTCGCTTTATCGAGCTGCTTCTCTGTATATAATCTCAGTTTCTTCATCGCAAGTATAGATGTGACGCACTGAGTTTCTCTGAGGCCTTCTTTGGAAGCGCCGGGGTTTTGAGGAGCTGTAACGCTTCGAAAGCCTTGTTCGCCTTTGTCAAACCGTCCACCAGACTCTTGACGGCGTTGTTGATGGGGCGGTACGCGTCGACCAGGTCGTGTAATTGGTTGCGTTTGGCGAGTGGATGCGGTACTCCTCGTTGAACCCGACACCTGTTACCCAAACATACCAGCTCCCATACACCGATCTGGTCCGGGCGGCTGACACCGACGTTGATTTGGAAAACATGGCGAGCTATCCGAGGGCAAGCCTTGTCTTGAAATTCATCTCTGTCTGGAGGTCCAACAGCTTCGCGCAAGAGGATTTCAATGGGACTGGTTGTCGCATTCAGGCGGGCGGGCATGTTACTCTGCGTTAGCTGGAATAACGATGGATGTGTTGGATTAGGGCGTGCCTTTTGTTCTTTTCCGGAGCCGGTGTGCATCGCTCAGATGGAGCCAATATGCTTGCCGACACAATAGATGAGATCGATCATCATGACCAGAGAACAAGAGAGACATGTCTGCTATTGATTGCGATCCGACTAGGAATTCCCGACGAACAAAGGCATGATAATCAGATTGATGGCCACAGCCGGCAAAGTAGCATACTTCATTCATGCCATTCAGGCCGGCCGTGGTTTTTTCCCCATTAAAGATGTAAAATCAGAGGACTTGTGCTGAGGCGGTCACTTTAGCTTACGATCGAACCCGACGAGGACTTTAAAATGATCTCAGCAAATCAATGTAGCGACATCATTCGGCTCACATGGCATCGAACATCCGAGTCCACATCAAGCTTCAGCTAAATTCCCGCTATCTAGATTTGATCTAGATAGTGGTTCTTGTAGTGTAGGGAGGGACCTAAACATGACCTTTTTCAATGATTACGGTTTGGTTTGCTCGCTCGGCGCGGCTTTACACAGCTACAAGTCGAATAATACATTGTGGAAGCAAATTGTGACAGTTACAGCCATTGATCAGTAGGAGACGTGGTGGCCTTTTCCGATCAGTCACAGTTGGGAATGGCCACCACGGCCTATTAAACTCGCCTTCCATGATAGAATAGAATATTTTGTGGGTCAGAGCTCATTTTTAAACTAAGTACAAGACTTCTTGTAGAGTCACATTTTCTATATAGCGTGCAACTCAAGCTCAGTAAATGTCCAGTGAATTGTCGTGTCCTGACGGGTTTGGCATGATAATCAGATTGATGGCCAGAGCCGGCAGAGTGGCATACTTTATTCATGCCATTCGGGCCGGCCCTAATTTTTTTTCATTAAAGGTGTAAAATCAGAGGACTTGTGCTGAGGCGGTCACTTTAGCTTACAATCGGACCCGGCGAGGACTTTGACATGATTTTAGCAAAGCAATGTAGCGGATATTCGGCTTGCACAGCCACATCAAGCCGCAGCCGAATCATAAAGGCGGTACCAGTATTTAAGGGTTAGGGTTGGTACGGTGAACACCTCTACGAAGCACAGCCACTCGTAGAGGTGTTCACCGGTCATAATTATCTCCTTACCAACATGCATTTCCTCTACCATATGAGGGCAAGCACTTCTGGCATTGCTCTTACACTACTCTGCATAGCCAAAAATGAGAAATAACGGAGAAGATTCTCTTACTAAGTACTAAGACTCTTAGTTTCACGACGCGGAACTTGCCATTTACGTCCAAAATGTACCAGCTCGATTGGCACTCCCCACGCCAAACGGTTATCGAAGTCCGTTTCGCAATCCCGACGGAACCTATGACTGGAAGAAAGAGCTCGACTACGGTTTCGCACTCATCGACTCCCATTCGCTTGGGAGGAGAGGTTTCCAGTCTGGGCGCACGTGCGCTCTCTGCGAGACTACCAAGAGTGGTGGAAAATCACAAGTGGCAAGGCTGTGAGCAACAAGAGACCGCGAAAGAGGCTTGAATCGAAATTGCAGAACAGCAACACAGGTGGTTTTTGGTACCGTATATCTATATACTCATTTGAACAAATGTTACACAAGGTACAAAGTATAACTGAACTAGTCAGAGATATAAATGAGGTCTTCGTCAATCGCTTTCCGCTTTCCAGCTTTCTTCGAAGGCCGAATATGTCCAATAACTTCAATTGAGGAATCGCGCTTTGGTGTGGTTGCGGCCGGACAGATCCGACGATTTCGACTGAGGAATCACGGGTCGCAGGTGGATCGACTTCGATTGCGCGCTTCTTTTGAGCGCGCTGGGGAGAAGGATTAGCGCCTTCGGCCTTACGCTTCTTCTGCGAGCCCGCCTCAAGTGTATTGACAGGGATCTGCCGCTTGGACGTGCTCGGAACAGGGCACACGGGTTCGCTGGACGAAGAGCTCGGAGGCGGAGGAGAGGACGGCGGTAAGGGTGATGAGGCGTCCGAGGCATGACACTCGAATGCTTCTGTGCGAAAGGTCAACTAGAGAAAAAGCAAAAAGGTGGATTGAGGCACCTCCGGCAGATTGATCCGCTCTCAACTCCCATTTTGCGATGTCCGGGCATTCGTCTGGGGTCAATGTTTTCAGGCGAAAAATGAAGATGCGACCACAAGTCGTGAGGTCAATAACTTTGCTGAGGTTCTCGTATACCCCTGCTCCGGCAGTGTAAAGATAGAAATCTTTCCACTGGGCTGAAGGCGAGAAAGACGGCACAGGATACAGAGTGACCGGCAGCCGCCAAGAGTTCGGTGCCCGCCATTTACGGTGGATCACAGGCTCGTTGGGTTTCTCGTATACGAGCACACGAAGAAAGTGCTCTAGAAACGGATGATCGGCTCCAAATTGGTTAGACGAGAGAAAAGTACACACTCGCACTCTCCGGCTTGTATGGATCGGGATACACAGCTTTCAAAAAACTTAGATTAGGAATCGCTGCACAAATATCAGAATTATCGAGAGCGGGCCACAAGTGATATTGACCTTCATTGGGGAACTGCGGCTGTGTGGCTTGATTGTATGGAAGGGTGGACAGGTCCGTGCCTTCCAAAGTCTGTCTAAAGCGGTCAAACTTCTGGTCTGCAACCGTATTCAGTTCGGTATTCAGTTGAAGGAAGAATGATACGTGGGAAGATTTACAGAGTGCATGCTCTACCACCTGAGGTAGATTCGGGCGCGGCATGGATGCCAGCGTGGTCACAACCTCGTCTACCTGGCCGGCGAGGGAGACAAGATTGTTGAAGGCATCATTGATGTCCTTGAAGGCGTCGAGATCTCGGTGTCGGAGTCGATGATTCTCCGAGTTCTGTACGATGTCGAAAAGCAGTTGTTCGGTTTCAGCAAGCTGTAGTTCTTTGGCCATGGTCAGTCGGCTGAAGAAGAGGGGACAAATTGGGCGCCTTATATGCTTTCAGAATGCCAAAGAGCGCACCCGGATGGCAAAAGTGCGTTCCGCGCTTTGAGCCCATAGTCTAAGTACAATAATTGAACAAGAGAGACATGTCTGCTATTGATCGCGACCCAACTAGGAATTCCCGACGAAAGTTTCAAGGCATGATAATCAGTCCAGGTGGCGACGGCAAGTCAGCCAGAGCTGTTGAGCGACGTCTCGTCAACTCTGGTGGGAGGAGAACTTGAGATATGCGAGCGCTGATGGCCGCGATGGATATCAAATACATAAGCATCCCCGTGTTCACCCTCACGTGCCATGATGGCAACGCGTTTATCGAGTAAAAATGTTCGCTCTTCGCGTCAGTCGCGCTTTCTGACATTTTTTTTTGCAGAACGAACAGGCTTTCGTTACTGGGCTTGCACAAGAAGCGTGTCTTCCCGATCGTATTGTACAGCTGACAAATGCCACAGACGCGCCCCCCCGGACTGCGGCGAGCAGAAGCAGCGCAAAGAAAGGAAGAAAGCAAAAGTCGGTTTATTCATTCACAACATTGTTGGTTTTGACTGACACATCTGGTTATTTAGTGGGGCTGTGGGTTACTAGGCTGCTACATAGTTTGAGCCCGAATTTTACAAGATGAGTTGCCGACGCGGATATCGGGCCCCTAGCCACAGAACACCGTAGGTTCGCATGCAAAGCACATCTGAAATAAGTAGTCTGGGCTCGGACGAGCGTAAAATGGTTCTAAGCTCAACAATCCCGAACAATCCTTGAGAGGCCGCGGGCACCGACACCACTCACGGCCGTGGCCGAAGAAACGGAGGCGTCGACTGGTGAAACACCCCCAGAAGATTCGAAGGCGCCTGGCGTCCCGACGCATGCAGACTCCCATGCCAGCGGCTTGTCGACGCAGAGCTTCGCGACCGCAGACGAAGGCGAGTCAGACAGAGTCAGACAATGATGAGTCGTATGATGTGCTGCATATTCACGTACAGGAGCCCACTGATACGACCGTGAGCGGACGGTTCGCATTACATTCCAGGTGGAGACGGAGAGTCAACCAGCTCATTGAGCGACGTCGCGTCAACTCTAGTGGTGGGACAGAGGCAAGTCGGACTTCAGAAATATGTGAGCGCTGATGGCTGTGCAACAGCCAAACTGTGGTAAACAGTCCCCGTTTTCCCTCCGGCTTCCCCTGCTAACTAACTCCCCATCTCGTCCGTGCCTGCGGCTCTAGTTGCCTTGCAAAATCACAACAAACGCCTTTGATTCTGGCATCGAGGCTGTCTGACATTGACGTCGACATATTGCTTGCGCCCCGCTGAGTCCCCGACTGACCGACAAACGGGAGACAACGATGCACAGTTTTCTGAGGAACAAGAATACGTCCGGTACGTTCAGAGATACAGATCTGCGACCTTGTTTTCACTCGCCCTGGATAGCTGTGATGGGGCCTTTGACGGCGTCGTCGCTGCTGTCTGCCAATTCGAGGGCACGGACTATCTGGTCACAACGCACGCGGACTTCGTGCCAGCTTTCCCATCT
This sequence comes from Panellus pusillus, assembly GCA_013387415.1. Lineage (NCBI taxonomy): Eukaryota > Fungi > Basidiomycota > Agaricomycetes > Agaricales > Mycenaceae > Panellus > Panellus pusillus. Next base: position 7,278 of record QVIE01001605.1, on the reverse strand, counting down.
TTCCGCGAGCATGAGCTCTATCTTCGTTCGGATCTACGCTACGGGCCAGATGACTTCACTCGGTGGCCGCAGCAATTTAGCTCTCGTTATTGCCACTTGCCCTGCGTGCGCACCCAAGCCGGTAGCCCCCCAGAACTCACCATTCTCTGGTGGGACCCTGCCCCCGATAACTTCGTTCAGCCGCTCAAGGATTACACGCTCACCCCGGGTCTGGGAAAGCTGGATTCCAAGCATCGCGAAGCCTTGGAGGTGGTTGTACAAAAGCTGTGCCTGGAACATCGCGCCTACGTCGATATTACACCACCGAATCAAGTCCCTCCTCCCCTCGCTGAGTTAGTGGTTGCGATGAACGCCGCATTAGAGCGTCTCCAAGTCATCCCCCTCACGTATGACAAGATGGTCCTCTCCGTGATGCATCTCCAACTTACGTGGCTGGAGCTGGACGCCATGCTCCAGTACATGACGGTGTTCAAACGGCGTATCGAGAATCCGTATGCCTCGTTCCCAGAAGAGCTTGCCAGCTCCGTCGGTGCATTTACCGCTGATGCGCGAACGGCGCAACACCTGCACAGGGCTGGCCTCCCATACTGGTTTCACCGTCCGGCGAAGACGTTTGCAGAGGAGAACATCTGGCAAATGGTCGAGCCGGTGCAGCCTTCGGCTTTCGTCCAACTGGATCCCCACCCCCGCGAGTCTGCTGTCAGCCGAACCAACAACAACACAGATGATAAAATCCCCGCCATTCACCGTCATTCTCTACGAAGTCGTGGTACCACGACCCCTTCGATCTCGTTGCTCCCCAGGTGGAAGCTGGTTCCAGCGGCCAGGATTCTCGGCCCGGCGGTCAGCAGGGATCGGGTTCTTCGCGAAGCGGCGGCCGGAACCGATTCAATCCATGTAAGTCTTGTACGTGAAATCTGGCTGTTTTCTCATGGCTTCGCAGATGCCACCTCAAGCCACGCCAACAAGCAGCCAAAGCCTGCTGCGGGGCGAGACAAGTACACTGCTTTGGATCGTCCCGAAATGGCACCGGGCATACCGGCATGGGCGCGGGCATTAGAGCAGGTGGACCGCTCGCAGTTTCCGTCGCGGCAGCGCGATAAAACAGACACATACTATGTATTCCCCGAACCGGCTCTACTCGTTTCTCCCGAGGATCCTGCATTGCGCCAGCAGCGTCTCTTCCACTTTGAACTGATGAAGGACGCCCTCGCATATCGCATCGGACACGCCGACACGTGGAATGCCGAAGCGCTGCTTTTATCCTCGCAGCAATGGCGCGACGTCTTGGCGGGGCGGGTGATGGCGCAGAGTGGCAAGGTGACAAAGACGCAGCAACGGATAGGCGACATCGAGCGGCTGCTGGGGCCCGCACTAACCGCTTGTGGCTTGGACGGACATTGTGATCTTCCTGTCAAGCCTGCTCACGTCCCAACCATCACCTTGCACCGGGCACAGGAGATCGTGTGGAGCGTTGCAGAGATGAATTTCCGCTTTGAGCTGCTTTCGCTGGACCGCAGGGCATCGGGGCTGAATCGACCGGAGGAATGCGCAAATGCTTCCCCAGTCCCCATGTACTTGACGTCCCGCTCAATCAGAGCAAGCGGGGATTCGCTGCGATAGCGATGCAAGAGCGTCATCCTTCCATGGTTCGCCTGGCTCGCCTCATGCTCGATTGGCACGACGTCCCCACGCAGATACGCGAGCTAGCGCAGCAAACTCAGTGGTCGGAGGGAGAGATCTTTCGCCTCGAGAATATGGTCCCGCCTTCTATTGCCAGCAGTTTTATGAGAATTTTGGTCGTGCCGCCGTCATCCCCTTCGTATCGAGCATGAATTTGGACAGTAAATGTCGACGTGTATTGTACTATATCAGACCTCCCGAAACGTATGTATTATAGCTAGCGCATGACCCCCCGCCGCACGTAAGTAGATTATGGCGCCTGTGTACGGCCGCTTTGGAAAAGGAAACACATACTCTATACATACTTTCTTTTTGGAATACGACATCTTATAGTCTTTGGTTGGACCTCCGACTGGGGTCAAAGCGTTTACGGTGCTTTGACGGCGCCGTCTTGTATAAAGGGTGAGCGAGAAAGCCCTCGGACAACTCTGTGGCTCACTCATGGAGAACAGAAACAGTCGAATCCTTGCAGCACTCGAATGGGCCGCTGAGCTCGAGCGAGCGGAACGACCGCGGTCACCGACCCTCCCCCGCGCCAGCCTAGGGCGCTCAGCCCGTTTCCGTTATTGAGCCTGCTGTCCCGCACACCTGGCCCACCGGCCTCGTCGCCTCCGCCCGCTTGCAGACGCCTCTCTCCCCCCAGCTTACCGACACGTAAACGCACTGCGCGCAGCCCGCCGCCGTCCAGCCCACCTATGCGCAAACGTGTCGCACGCAGCCCGCCGCCGTCCAGCCCACCTATGCGCAAACGTGTCGCGCGCAGCCCGCCGCCGTGCAGTCCACCTACACGCAAACGCGTCGCACGCAGCCCGCCGCCGTCCAGCTCTCCGCCGTCCAGCCCTGCGCATACACGCCGCCTCTCTGGCAGCCCGTCTCCGAATTTCACGCGTTTGGTCTGCATGACAGTGTGGCGCAAGGACGGTGTCGATCCCGTTCAAGTGATCTTACCTGCACCAGACAGCGAGCTGCACCTCGCAGACCATAAAGTGCGGCTAGGTGCCTTCGAGATGGAGCCGGGGACGGGGATGATGTTGGAGAAATTCACGAGCGGAGAAGGATGGCAGGATGTCGCGTGGGGATCACCTTTGTTGACTGGGCATGGTACGCGGTTGGCAGTGCGGGTGAAGGGGGTCACTCATTTGAAGGACTGGGATCAGTACCATGAGGAGTTCGACTGCTAGTTCCAAGTACAATTGTCTACCCGATTTCGATAACGTATATCCTGAATGTGTCTCTGAAGGCGATTTAATGTACTGGTTTATTAGTGGATTTTGAACGAACAACGGGCGCGTTCGAAACGCGTGTTCAGTGAGTAAATGGGGACGTGTTTGGGACGCGCGTTCAATCACGGGATGCGTGTTCAATCATGTGCACTGATCTTATTGTTCTCCGGATCATGACATTGATCGTGCCCGGATGCATGTGATCGCCTCTCCTGTGCCTGGCCGCTCTTACCTCCGACCCACCGCCTGTCGCCTGCCATATCCCTCAAGCAACGATTTGGCGAACAAAGAGCTGACTCGGCGTCGCTCACAGGCCTGACTTTTGCCGTCGGCCTCTGGATTGAGAATCTTTCGAAGCTCAAACGACGAGGGAGCCGTATGTGAGATCACGCTCAAACTGAAGCCCGCATCTCATCACTGTCAAGACGCAATTATGTTCAACAAAGATTACCGAAGGCCAAGGCTCGGGAGCGAGAGCAAGAGAGAAATAATCGGACAGGGAAAGAAACAAAGCAGCATCCTAATGCCGATCCTGGTCACGTCGTACACCATCAGACCTCGGCGGCAGGCTCCTCCTCGTCAACTCGATACATCCGACCAGACGACTTGACCATTATTCACAAAGACGCCGAGGAGAAGCCTGCGGACCCAGGGGAGGCGGAACCCCACGTCCGAGGCCCACGCAGGTATGCAGGATTGCTCTGAGACGGCCTATCGCTAATACTTTGCTCCAGACTTCGGTGATCCTGGAGTCTTTCAAAAAATCCAAGCCGTTCTTGCTGGAGCGCATACTCAGTCGCGAGGCAAGCCCTCTCTTCGGAACTCCATGCGCCTGCAGAGAGGCGAAATCCGTCTGTGAAGTCGCTTGTCACGATTGTATACAATACCGCCCATCCTGTAAAGCCTGCTTCATACGCCAACATCGAACAATGCCGTTGCATTGGGCGGAGGTGTGGGATACGGAGAAGGGGTTTTTAGTCCGCCATGACATTGCTCAACTCGGGCATCCCATTACTCTAGGGCACTACGGAGAGGAGTGCTCTGTTGCTCCGAAGCATGGGACGCCCTTTACAATCGTTGATAGCAACGGAATTCATGCGACCAGCGTGATTTTCTGTCAGCACGGTATTGGCGACAAGGTCGCGCTTCTTTTGGACGCAGGTTTATTTCCGTGTAGTTTTGTCGATCCCAAGTCCGCGATCACATTCGGGAGTCTGAAAAAGTTCGAGATGCTTAGTATGGAGGGGAAAACGGCGAATTACGACTATATTCACACTCTGCGCCGACTTACCGATAACGCGTTCACAGAGGCTGTGCCGGTATGCCAATTCGAGACTCTCGCAAGCGAGACTTAGATTCTGACGTCTTCACAGGATCTCGAAGAGAATTTCATCCGCAGCGCACGTTTGTGGGGAGTCCTCACCCTCTGTAAGCGACTCGGGCAAGAGCACGGGATCGACAAGCTTTTCAAGTATCGTGCAGCGGGGAACCTGGTGCTCTACTGCCCCAGTTGTCCCGAGCCGGGCTTCAACATGGACCCGAAACTCGTGGCTTTACCTGATAACCTGAGGTCAGTCTTTGCTTCAATGCGCAGTCGAACACGGTCTTACGATTGGTAGGCATCTCTGCCAGCAACGTGACACCTTAGACGGGAATTTCCACTGCAATAAAGCGAAAAAAAACACCGATCCGAACGATGTGTCGCTTTGCGATGGCAAAGCATACTTCCCAGTAACGAGACGCTCAAGGCACATCTGGCTCTGCGCAAGGGTGCGAATCCAGAGTCGGTAAGTGACTTGATGCTGATGGAGATCGTCTTTATGAATGCCTTCGTAGAACTCTACTTGTAACTATCTCAAGGCCGTCAAGAATCAAGATAAGAAGAAATTCAAGAACATGGAGATAACGGGAATCGTGAACACCCAATGCAGCCACGTATTTGTCAAAGCGTCGGTGGATCTCCAGTTTGGTGAACGGTACGCTAATTTAACTGAACGTGTGGCAGTGCTCAAATGATTCAGGTACATCAATGTAGACCTTGCGCTCGCGCACGCATTGCGTCAAAAGATGCAGCTGGTTACGTGGGAGACGCCAACTTTCGAATTGAGTTGGAAGGCGTGGATCACATCCTTTCGTACGACGCTATGTGTCAGTACAGTGTCCACATTGTAGATCGCTTCAAGACTTATCCCGAATTCGCCGACTTGGTGCCGCTGATACAACAAATGCGATTTTCGATTCCCGCCTTGCATGTTCAGGGACACGGAGACGGCTGTATGTACGTATATGCTACAGTGTACATGCCCGCCACTGCGCACTTTCACGGGGAAACGCGGAGCAGCTTTGGCCGGAACTCAATCAATTGGGTCCCCAGACGCGACAGATGAACGCCGGACATCGTCAAGACACGATCATCAAACACCATAGCGATTGGAACTACAAGAAACTGATGAAAGCTGGTACGTTCCTATTGAGCTTAGTATCTGAGAACACGCGTAAATCCGGTTTATATAGTTTCCCTGCTGTTGCACGACTTGAAGAGTGGGGAGAGCTATTTCGGCTCCATCGGGCTGTATTTCTGGGCTGTCCGCGTCGTATGCCGACCCGTATCGAGGCAGAGGACTGGCTGAATGTGGATCGCACTCCAGATAAGAGAAATATGAAGGACGTGCAAAGTGTATACAGAATGAAGTCGTCGAAAGGTTGGTTTCAAGAAAGCGATTCGGGAGTTCTTGATCAACGCATTGACAGTACCTACACAAAACGCAATCTACAAGAAGATGCTCAATGACCTGTCGCAGCGTGGGACTGAAGAACCTGCCGCGTCCCACAAAGACACGGCCGCGTTCATATTGAACGAAGGCCTGAAGATTCAAGCTTTGCAGTACGTGCTGCTTGGAATCACAGTCATGCAAACTTCCAATCTGTAACTTCAGGAGGGAGATCGAAGCAGGCAGTCAAGTCCAATGCCGAGCATGCTTTGCTATCAACGCAAAAGACCATTGCCGATACGCGTGCCAAGGTCTCGGCTCGCATAGCAAAACTTCGAAAGGCTCAGGCGCTCGGATCGCCTGAGGCCTTGGACGCGCTCTCGAACCGGGAGGCTTCTGAGGTGGAGTCCGAGATGCTGGGACTGCCGTCGGATTTCCTCGATGCGTCCGAACGTGCGAGACTCAATCTGAGCGTGATGGCGTCGGCCGAGGCGCAACTGCGGGAAGGACAGGCATTCGATGCCATAAAACAAGTGAAAGTCATCGCGGAATCGATCTCGTCATGCGTATCGACAAGAAGAAGAACGCGGGGGGCATCACCAGAAACATGGTTTCTCAGGAAGGAATTAATACGACCAGGGCCCTTCTTGAGAAATGGATTGGCGAATACAATGGGGCGCGAAGGGCAATGATGATTCTCGGACATGCGGCGGGAGATGGCGACTTTCCAGAATTGAAGGAAGAGGACACGTATCGTAAACCAACTGGACTGCGGCTCCTCGGCGATTCACGTCGAGTTGAGGGGAGAGCATGGACGCTCGCAGGCGTGCGCAGTGGCGAACGGACTCCTGCGACCGTGACTGCGAGTTCTCAGACGGAGAGTAAAGTCAGCGGCACGGTCATGGTCAGACGGAAGACCGGTACGTCCTGGAATTTTTGGCCATTGGTTATTGAGCTGAAATACATTACAGCGACCCGAAAACCGACTGCCATTGACGCTACCACTCGTCCTTCCAGCGAATCAACAAAGAAGACGAAGAGCGGATGGATCTGGGAGGGGAAATTGGGCAAAATGACGGCAGGGGAGCTTGAAGAGTGGAGCCGTGAAGGTGAGTGCTCAACTTGTGCCAATGTGTGACTAACCGTGGTCCAGGGAATCGTGTTCAGTGGTTTCGGGCTGAGGCGGAAATGACGAGGCAGTTGGAGGTTGTGGAAGCGAAATTAGCTGAGATACGGACCACAATCAGGAGTTTTGACGGATATCGAGACGCGTGACGAAGTTGGCAGAAGCACAAGATGTCGAACATATAGGGCACACTGCGTACGCGAAGCAGAAGGCGTGGATGTTTGGTGTTCGTGCAGATTTGGGGCGCCAGGCACTTCGTGCGATGCCCCAATATGCTGTTCTGGCCAAAGACGATGCCGATTTGGTGGCGTTCGTGACTGCGAAGAGAAGGAGTATGCGGACGAGCTCAAGGATATCTCCTAGAGAAAACAATAGCGCGAGCAAAGGAACGAGAAGAGATGGAGGTGAATGGGTAGATGTAGATGAGGACGTGGACATGGCCGGAATGGAGGAGGAAGAATACTCGAAGCCAACGACGAGTAGCTACAAGTTGGATGTTACGGTTCCCGGGAGACCGGCCAGAACTACAGTGGAT
>QVIE01001607.1:0-30451 GCA_013387415.1 Panellus pusillus | reverse complement strand
AGTGTTGAGTAAATGGGTAGAAACTCCCATCAGCGATCTCACCCCTTTTGGAAAACCCGAAACGTTTTTTCGGTTCCCTGCTACTTTGCTATCGGCAGGGACCCGAGGACTCCTCCGCCTCTCTTGGCCCATTGACAACCTATCTGTACTCGCACCCGTAAGTCCGCCGCCATCTAGCGCATCAACGCCGCCGCCAGGCCCGCGATGTTGTCCCGACTCCGGGCCGCCCCAGACTCGTCGTTCAAAATGCCGGCCTGCGCTGATCGTAAGGGGGCGTGTTCATCCATCAGCGAAGCTTCGTATCCGTGGGTACTGGTCGGCGACGTGCGGGGATGGCGCGATATGGTGAAGAAACAGTCTGCAAGCGAGGGCGGCGCGGCGCCGGCGCCAACGAATCAACGTCGCGCCGCAGCGATGTTTGATTTTGACCGTGAGGGTGATGGGCAAGGTGGCCGCGATGCCGGTAACGGTGCTGGCCGCGCGTCTTGACACCGGCGTCCGTGTCCTATTTCTTCGAGATCGCGTGTATCCGCGCGGCCCTCCACGCGCTCGTTGAGCTCGGCCAGCAGGGGGACAGCCTTCTCCGCACGCAGCCTGCCGATGCTGGCGTCGCCCTGGAGGAAGAAGTTGTTGCCTGGCGTCGCGCGGGGAGACAGTGGCCGCGAACGCGTCGCGTCAAATCGCGATGTTGTCATGTTGCTTGGTCAGAACGTCCCCGAGGTCTGCGCTCATTTCGGTCCCTCAAGTGCAGACAGCTGTCGTATTCGACCATCCGAGATCTTCGGAGATCTACCCACTTACTACGAACTCAGATCGAGTTACACGGGTCGTCTCGCACCACGCCCACGCGCCGCCGCATCAGTCTCATTATTCATTAGAGGTTAAGTTACGCGGGTCGTCTCGCACCACGCCCCCGCCACCACGCCGGCATCGTCGCACAGGCCATCTCACACTTCCATACCGGCAATTCAGCACGCTTGAACCACCCTATCCCACCCCCACATGCATCTCTGCTTTTTGAGAGCAATGCACATACTTAGCCCCGTCCTCCTCACTCCTGTTTTGCAGTGCATCGGCGCCGGCTGCGTCTGGCTCTGGTTCGTTATCGGGCTACAGCAGTTTGGGGTCGGGCAAGTGGACTGTGGTGGACAGGGGAGCGGTGCATTGGCATTTCCCACTTCGGCATTCTTGGAATTGGTTGTTGGGTATTCGACGAGTGGATAGTTACTTTGTACTACTGATGTGATTCACGCCAAGCCCCCCCTTTAACTATACCGGGTACCGGCATAGAAAACATATTTATTTTGCAGTTCCGAGCACAGCTTCAAATCAAGGCGCAAGCGCCGGCGATGAAATATGAGCGCTCATACTGTACGTCTTGAACGCACTACCGCCATGGAACCGCTTCGGAATCCGTGGCCGGAGTCGCACAGTAAGCATTCTTGTCTCCTTCGTGTTGCATGATATTCATGTTCTCCAGCCGTTTACTCTCCGCCCGAGGTCCCGGATCACACCCGCCCACGCTCATCGACGACGCCCCACACCTCTCATCCACCTTTGCTCATACCTGGCCACCCGTTTGCCGCGACTGTGCCCGCGCTGGTCGCTCCAGTACCTCCACCCGTGCCCTCCGCACCTATACCCCCTCGTCTACCATACCCCGAAAACTATGTCTCGCCCAATTTACATCGCGCCCGGACAGCCCCACCGCCGGTTCCCCCACATCCTTATGCATCTTCCTCGAGTCCCAGGCCGCCAGTCCTTGTCCAGAGCAAACCAGGGCGTCCCATCAGCTATCCAGAGCTGAGGGCTATGAGAACGGAGTATGCTGCAAAAGCGGAACCATTACAAGAGTCACACGAGGACGACGGCGCTGAGCTCGCTGAACTTGCCGCAGCCATAGCGTTGTCCCAGGCGGAAACGGTTCGCCAAGAAACGCTGAAGCAGAAGGCTATCAGCCAGGAGGAGGCCGATCTCGCGGCCGCGTTGAAGGCCTCCATGTCGCCCAACTCATGGACAGATAACTACTACAGTGCTCACACGACAGTGGCAGGGCCGTCGTCGATGCCGTCTGCGCCCGAGTCGTCGCAGATGGACTATACGGACGACGCGACGTTTGCGCGCATGCTTGCTGCTCAGGCGCCCACTCCGACAGAAAACTCGTTTACAAGTGAGGCAAAATCTGAACCGCCAAATCGAGCCGAAACATCGTCCCAAGGCCACGCACCGACTGACATCGGTTCACCATCACGTTCCCCCTATCAGGGCGGTGCTCCCTTGCCAGCGCCAGTTGCAAGTGCTCCCTTGTCCGACGAGCAACTCGCTCTCCGATTCGCTGTAGAGGAAGAGGTTTTGGTACGACAGTTCAAGGATGACAAGCCACCTCTCCATCCCCCAGATCTCCCTTCGTGTCCAGACGCCGAATTATCTCCTCTCATCGACAAAAAGATGCAGATTTCCGTACCCTTTCCAGAACCCCAACGTCCCGCTAGCGTCGATACAGCCGCTTCCCTCTCACCTTCGGACCTACTCGAACCTCCCGAAAGTTTACGATCTGCTTCCTCTTCAACGTCTCTTCGCAGCGAAGAAAGCGATAGACCAGCAAATGCTAACCAGTTTGTTGACGCAGATCTGCTGCTTGGTGTCTGTCAGTCCTTGTAACACATCTAGTCATTGTTTTTGCTGAATACTTGCGAGTAGCGATCGGGTTTGTAGCTCCATCGATAACTCCAGAGCCTGTACCCATGGCTGGAACAATGCCCAACATAATATCGCTGCCATATGGTCGATGTCCACCGCTTCACTTGCAAGCGCCGAACTGGAGGCATCTCCTGAGGTTGATGGCCCGATTGAGCGCAACAAGAATTGAGCCGACGGTCGAGGCCATCGCTGTGACGCGGTCTCCTCAATTGCAGTTGCGAACTGTTGTGCAGTTCGTTCGGGTACGCTCGCGAGAAATCATCCGGTATACTGTCGCTCACATTGTTGTCAGCCCCACGTTTCATCTACCGACTGGCGCGCATTACTGTGGTTGACAATCGAACATCCGGTTCCTCCATCCGTTCCTAATGCCCGAAAATACACCAGTGGCGATACATCCGTTCTCCCATGGTCGTACACGCTCTCCAGTGTGCCGACACTTCTTCGTGATGGCGCGGACACAATATTGTCCAAGTGCTACACAATCCCATCCACGGATTCAGTCCCGTTACCGACACTCCCAATTTCTTTTCCGAACCTTGCCATGTATTTGCAGGCTGCGCTCGAGGAGTCTCGAAGATATACGAGCGACAGTAGCACTGGAATACGCAGGCTCAGAAAAATGGTGGAGACGTGCTATCCCACGGAGAATCTGCCGGAAGAGGAAGATGGGGAGCGGAGTCGGGTTGACCGTCTTTTCAAGAAGGTGAAAGTGATTGGACGAGGGGGGCGGAGAGACAAGAAGGCCAAGGGTGGGAATGAAGATACCTACGAGTTGGTTACGCCGTTTGTGCTGAACGAGTGGGGGCCTTGAATTTATTTGTATCGTCAATGCTTGTATAGATACTTACAGTGTACTCATCGGACAATCTTGAAAGACCGCGCGCAATAGGGCTCTGTTTGATACTCCCAGCCGAGTAATAAACCGTTTGATAAGATTTGTCCGTTAATAACCCGTTTATAAAAGGTTTTATAATCCACGTGACCAATGCGTGGCTGCAGGCTGAGTCAGGTTTCTCTGGACAAGGTCTTCTTGCCTACTGTGGATATAGCCCATAGAGTGCTCCCAGACACCCAAAACTGCATCGACTCCTACTACTGACCCGCCTTTCGCAGAGATCAAGCTAAAATGTGATGAATCATCGGCCATATCCGAGATCATTGATGTGGCAGTGTCGGTAATAAACCCCTCCTGGGAGCCAGAGGGAGTTACAAACAGTGTTTATAAACCGTGTTTATAAACAGGTTTATAAACATGGGTAACAAACAGAGCCCTAGCGCGCAATAAGGATTACCAGATTGGGAAGGACTTGTTCTAACTTTCGCGGTCATCCCCGGGCCAGTGATCTGAAATTCTACGTCCCTCCCCATCAATGCCTCCTTCAGACGCGTCCGCTGTACCACAACCATCCCAGCCTCTTCAATGACCACAGAACAAGAAGGTCAATTTGTAGCCCTGAACCCAATCTCGTGAGGTCCTCGTTGAACCAACCTGGCACTTAGACAACATCATCCTCATGCGTATAATCAACGACGAACGCCCGCTACGCCGCGTGATCAAAAAGTTCCACAACTACACCGCGCTCTCGCATCCGCCGATTGTCCCGCAGGTCCCCGCGCCCGGGGCTGCCGCGCCGCCATCTGTCGAGGACGCGAGGGAGGCGTTTTTGGTGGAGTTGGCGTCGTTCCAGCTGATGCTTCGAAAGAGCGTGATGATTTGCGAGGCGGAGGCGAGACAGGTGGAGGAGTATCAGCGGGAAAAGGAACGGATTAGTGCGTGGTACCGTCTGCGTTCAGCGGTCGTCTTTCTTACAAACGCGTTTCAGACGCCGAGCATGGCACATTGCGTGGTCAGATTGAGCAGCTCAAGACTGGGCTTGAGCATGAGCAACTGCTGCGCAAGCGAAAAATGGAGTATGATTTTGTGGCGGAGAAGGTCAACACGCTTCCGAGCAGAGAGGAACTGGAGCAGTGCGTTGCGCGATGCGTTGATTTCGAGACATGGCTCATCATGCTACTACTACTAGATCTATTCAATCCCTCGAGAACGACATGGCCGCCATTCGTGCCGAGCACGAAACGCAAAGCCGAATTATTCACGCTCAGAAGGCGGCTTTGGACTCCATTGTCCAGGAATTGGCCTCGCTGAAATTTATGGGCAAAGACAGGGAGGCTGGAGGGTCGAGTGATGACTTCCTCGAGAATACGCCTGTGTCTGAAACAGCGGGTGAGGTTTCGACGGCTACCGAGAACAGTGCCTCAGTGTCGCATAAGATGGAGGTAGAAGGGGAGGAGGGTGCGCTCGATTCTACCGTGCCGGGGAGAGGCACGGCGCAGAACGACATCGAAATGGGGGAAGTGGAGGAGCCTGAGCTCAAAAACAAGGGTAAAAAGAGGAGGGAGGAAGAGTTGGAGGAGGGTGAGGCTAGCGATATAAGCAGCATATTATCTGACCCTCCAGACGACATTTAAAATATTGTTATGGTGTAGCCTCGGTCTTCGGGTGGTAAATTGACGTTGACGCTCATGAAATCTCGCGCGCATATCACTTCACCGCCGTACTCTTTAGCCGCCAGCGATCCCAGCGCTTGCATGACCGTTCTTGATTCCTCATCGACGTCGTCGTTCCCTGCGTATCGAGCGGAAAAGTGGTTTAGGATGAGCTGCCTGGCTCCAATTCGCTTCGCAAAGAGGCCAGCCATTTGAGGCGTGGAGTGTCCTCTGGACCTTGTCCGGGTTTCGATACTTTCGTACGTGTCCTCGGGTTTGGTGTTCGGGTCAATGCCAGGTAAGTGGGCATTGGTCGCCTCGTGCACTAGTAGGTCAGCATCAAGAGCCAGGGGAATGATGGCTGAGGGATCGTAGGTGTCTCCTAAGATGACTACCTTTCTGCCTGGCCGACGAGGGGGTCCGTGGAGGACAGTTCCGTCACTGAGCTCCACGCTCTCGCCTTGCTGCAGACGGCTCATTACTGTAATGGCGTGTTGGTACGCTGGAGTTCGGGTATGTATTTTTTCGGGTCGATCTTGCCGGGGACGTCGGACTCTGAGACGACGTAACCGAGGCAAGGAACAGAGTGCAAGATGGAGCAGCCGAGACTGAGACTCGCGCGTCCTGGTATATATTCGGCCATACACCGTCGACTTGCTGGATGTTCCGGCCATGGGGTGACTCTGCGCGGTGGCGAGGCATACTCGTGTGATCGCTAGTCTGTGACTCCCAGGGAAGTCGGAGTTCGTGCACGACGTAAGGGCAGCCCAAGAGGGACTGCGTGTATTTGAGACCAGTGCGCACGTACGCGCGTGTCCCCAAAGGGCCGTAAATTTCTACCACCTGATTTTTTTGTCAAATATACTGTGCAAGGTAAAAAAAAGATATACTGGGTTATCTACATCGATGCGGGTCCTTGGATCCTCCGCGCCGTCTGCGGCACCACCAGCACCGTTGAGAAGGCCTGCCAGTAGGGAAGGAGACCGAATATGTGATCGCCATGCGTATGTGTAATGAAGATCTTTTCGATTTTTCCCATCTTGACTGTACTGCGCTGCAACTGGTGCTGCGTTGCCTCTGGGTGGTCTCGGCGTTCATTTTTTCGCTGGAAATTCTGGCGCACCTCCACAGTCAAATAACCAGACATCGGAGCCTAGTCGTAGTGCAAGCGCTGAATGGTTTCGGGTCGACGAGGGTACTGCCGACGCTGTCCCGAGAAAAGTGATTTGAACATCTGTGAAAGCGGGTCTGCTTATTGCGTTCAGCTGGACCGATTTTCGTTTCAAGGTGTTGACTATGGCGGACATGACCATGAGGCGGCACCGATGTGCTGATGATGAGTAACGTGATCGCGTCCTTGTTGAAACTCTTCCCCTGCCGTCAAAGCACTTGCGTTGCTTGCTTCCCATACCCCCGCAACGGTGGCCGAATGGCTCTCAGCGCGTCGCCCAGAAAAACCATTCCTCTTTCCACTGGCGAGAAGAGCGCTCCAAGTGCGAGCCCTCGGGTCTCACAAAGCGCGTCTTCTTCTGCGGAGTCGTCGTAGAGGGCTCCGAGAATGGTAGAAGACTTCCTGAAGGCACATCTTTAGAATTTGCTCCCTACATGTGCTGACTTCTTGTTGTAGATATCCAGGACCTCGTATTGTCCTTGGGCGAAACAGTGGCTCCCACCGCAGACACCGACATCCTCTCATCGATACCTGATTCTGCGCCTGACGACCGGTAAGCCTCTCATCTATTCAGCATGGTGTATATGCACCACGCATTCTCTCCACTTGTTGTATGTGGTAACCACAGGGCTGACTTGCATCTGTAGGATCGTGTCGGCCAGAGGAAACGCGCACTCACAAACACCTCCGCACTTGCCTCTGCCATAAATGAGCTGGTCGACACGAGCGGTCCTATGTGAAGCGTCTAGGTCGTTGAAGCTTGATTATGCAGACCCTTTACGCAACTTTTCCCGGAGCAAAAACACCGCCATTATACCCGCGTACGAGGCCAAGACTCTCTTCGGAAACGTGGATAACCTTCTGCCGGTAATGAAGCCTTCCTTACGGATTTGGAGAAGATGTTGGCTCCGAATGGCGCAAAGGTGGTCGGCGGCGTAGGCGACGTCGCGCTTCGCCACTTCAAGGACCTTCGAGGCTTTGAGCAGTATAAACAATACTATGTTAAACGCGAGGATGCTCAACTTATTTTCGAGCGGAGATGTCAAGAAAATCCTCCCATTTGCGGCTTATATCGATGTGGGTCTCCGTATTCTATACGATTGGCCAACCTCATCCATACTTGCTTGATTAGCGGATCAAATATCAAGCTTCAGAGTCCAGGAATCGCGTCGGCCTTCGCGAGCTTCTCATAAATCCGGTGCAGCGGATACCCAGTACACTCTTATGTTTCGGACGATGATGAAGCATATGGCCCCCGATGACCCGCAGCGCGCGAAATTGGCCGAGGCAGACGAGCTCGCCAGCAGGATAGCGCTCGCTGAACCGGACGAAGAGACCAAACGCGCGGCCATATTCTATTGTCTCAGCTCAACTATCGAGGGCTTCCCACCTGACCTGTTTTCCAACTCGAGACGGTTATCGACTGCATTGATGTCGAAGACAATGTCTTCGACGCGCCAATCTCGTCAACGGCCTCGGTGAACAGTTCGTCCGGAGTGTCGCTCAATTGCACCCTGTTTCTTTTCGACGACAAGCTTCTTATCGTCAAGCGACACGGCAGCGCGAGAAGGGTGGCCGCGCTCTCGCAGGCCTCGATGAACTCGATAAGTTGACGAAGGTGGGTCGCCCAAGTGGGAAGGAAGAGCGGGATGACCTGCAAGGCGTCGTTGATGTAACTGAGGTGGTTGCGACCGATGTTGGCGGAGCAGGTACAGCGTCTGGTGGTGATTCTTGCTGAATGACTAATCCGGTCCATAGAAAATCAACTTGTATTTGGAAAATCCACCCTCGACAGAACGAGCGGTGGTCGGGCCGCCCTTTCCGATCCCTGTCCGTGGTGCATCCCCTGCGCCCGTTAACTTGAATCCCGTGCAAACGGAATCAGACAAGCAAATTTCTGGAAAATCTTTGGAGGTCCAGGCCGCGTACAGGGCGCGGAGTGGGCAGTCGGTCGTCCTTTGTGCGGAAGAGATGGAAGTCGAGTCGAAGGGTAGCAGGGTCACCGTGGCTCGTACGTATTATATGTTTATCAGCGAACGGCCTTTCTCCAAGAACCGAAAAAGGTAAGAGCTGATTTGTTCGATTTCCGCATTCACTGACAGGATATCTCAGACCAAAATCGTTGTACATGTCGATGCTTTGGATCGGCAGATAAGATTCCTTTCGGAGTTGGCGGCCCACCTTTCGGGGTCATTCGACTGCAGCCTCTAGCGGCGGCGTGTGTCGCTATAAAGTCACCTCCAGTGATCCATCCGACCCCGGGGAAGAAGATATCGTCCAGACCACTCGCGTGCCGTCTCGCATAGTTTTGACGAGTATGTTTCCTGGGTTCTCTCGCGTATGTCTCCACCTTACATTATCTAGTTCATCAATTCGGTCTGTTCGAGTTTAAACAGGGAGAATTCTGCACCGTCGACCCCGACCCTCGCGTTCAAAGGCTGCGATCTTCGGCTTGGACGCCATCTCTCGGAATCTCTTCAACTCCCGACCTGGATCCTCCATGGGTGACTTCTTCGGAGGCTCTGTGAACGGCCATAAGCGCACCAAGTCCACGGCAAGTCGGTCGTCCGTATATACTCAAACCACGACCACCAGGGAAGGGAGCTTGACCAAGTTTTCTCACCGGTCGAATTCCAGTGCGACGACCATAGACGATGAATCCTTACGAACTAGGTCGTCTTCGAGATCACGGTCGAGGAATGTGCTCAGAAAGAGCAGGTCCCCCAGTGGCACTCCGGAGCCAGAGAGCCGGAGTGTGTCGAGATCGGGTTCGAGGAATAGCTCTCGATCGAGGTCGAGGGATTCCATGGTCGACTACAGCGACCTCGAGGACGACGATGGCACCATTCAAGACCACTTCCGGGACATGGATGCAACTGAACGGGATTTGGCTATGCAGTTAGCGTTGGCGAGGAGGAACAGTAAGAATCAACATGGTAAGGCGCACGTCCCTGTGCCGTTACAGAACCCGTCGGAAGAAACGATATACGAAGGTATTTCTACGTCGTGCTTCTCTTCGCCTTGTCGATTTTTTCTCACTTTGTTTATATAGACGAACCTCCCCACGACCGCTTTCGCGGGCCTCCGGTGAAACCATTGGTCGTACGACCGACTCTAACCTCAATCCCCCGATATCCCCTCCTCGTCAATCCCGATCCCTCTCACAACATTCGTCCGAGAGGCGCCCCTTAGGGCCCAGAAGTCCCTCTCCGCTTCCTCCCTCGAAGAGTCCACGGATAGTCGCCCCACAACCACTGACCTTCCGTCCATGGACGATGATCTTGCTCTCGAGAATGCCTCGAGACTCCAGCGCTCTGTTCCTGTCCGAACCGGCATCCCGCGAAGCAAGCGTCAACCCTTGTTCCCTGCCGGGAATGTAGATGCCACCCCGAAACCAACTCCAACAACCGGTGCTTCTGCGAGCGGTGTCGAACCTTTGTCTATTAAGAAGAAAACCTCGGTGCGGAGTACCACGGAGGCGTCGTCTTCAACAAGCACGACTACAGCCACGGGGCAATCCAGGAAGCCTCCATCCCGCAGCTCCCCATTGTCGCGTGTGAAGACCCTCGGCTCTCCGCGCAGAGTGTCCCCTCAAGTGCGCAGTGCTCGGGCTTCGTCGATGCGGAATCCGGTGAAGACCGAATCTCCGTCACGATTGGTTCAGTTGTCCAAGACGACGAAGCAAGATGTATGTTGTTTTTATTCCCGGCCTCGAAACGCAAGGTGCTGACAATTGTAGGTCGAGTCGTCTTACCGGGCTGTCAAGCGGATGAAGCTGGAAATCGACGTACTTGTGTCGCATCAAGAGGAAGAAATTGTACGGCCAGCGTCACCCAGCAAGTTGACGCGCACTCCACAGCGTGGCGCACTTCCGATGGTATGTTGACGCACGGTCAATCTGGTTTGCGCGCCTGATGACCGTTTCTAGACGCAAGCGGCTCTTGACCGAATGGAAGAGATGCGACAGTTGATCAGCCAGCGGCAGGGTGGCGAAGGGACTCCTCGCAGTCGCCCTCTCAGCATGGCGGTAGATACGCCCGTCAGAGCATCGTCTACTTCGAACCGGATAGACGATATTCGCCGCACATTGAACACTTTGGTGGCAGAGGCTGATGCAGGCCTGGCTCAGGCCTCGTCGAATCACGACACTCTGGAGAGTGGCATCCAGCAACTAACACATGATCTGCAGGAGGTACGTCTTGCACTTCGCTTTCGTGCGCGTCGCTCACTTATGCGGTTTCGATAGAAATCAGCAGAGCTTGAAAAGGCTCGGCTCGAACTTCAGAACGCTCGGGGGCAGTGCGAGCTGGTGAAAAGTCTACTGGCCGACGCGACTGCAGAGAAGGAGATCATGTACGAGGTATGCAGGGTTCGGCATGAATTCCGTGGCGCTAGCTAAACATTTCATCTACGGGCCTTCAACGAGGAGTTGGACAGCATGTACAATGATGCCAATCTTCCGGATGACGAAGCCTGGACATCAATGTCTACCGACCTGCGGAAAACGAAAGAAGCTAGGAACGCCTTGACAAAAGAAAATTCGTAGGTTTTCTTTGCGATCTGATTCACATATTTTAACAACGTGTCGCAGACAACTAAAGCGGCGGTTAGCAGAAACTGAGTTGCAGCAAGAAGAGTACGCGAATTCATTTTGGATGCATGCGCACTGCTGATCTTATTCATTCTAGATGGGGAGCGTTGCTGCGAGCGCATGGACTAATTCCTTGATCATGTATTTAAGGTTGTATTTCTATCTAAGTCGCTGATCTTATAAATATACAAATATGCAATGTGAGTATGAGTACAAGGTTGCTTGCGGGGTATTATTGAATGCTTGATGGTGCGAACAAGGGAGGGTACAGTGATATCAAGGAGTGAAGCCGAGGTCAATACCTCTCAGACGTTTGAAGATGGAATTTTTCTTGGGGCTGGGCTGAGCATCCGTGTTTTCAGCAAAGGAATGGCGGAATGCGATGGGAGCGGCAGTAGACAGTGGTGGGCTGCGTGGACGGGCTGAGGCAACCGGAGGATCAAGGCTCACTCCATCTAGCTGCGTCTCCGGCGAGGCAGTCAAGGATAGAGGGGCGCCGAACTCAACATCAGGCTGGACAGGAGACTCCGGCCTCGACTTGGCGTCGTCTAGGACAATCTGCTCGTGCGGTGCGCTGTGTGAGCGGCGGTGCTGCGGGCCTTTGGTCCAGCGCTTCAGCAAACCTTGCGTCAGGGTTTTATAATGATCAGAGTGCTTGCTGCTGGTGCTCGCTGGCGATGACTCGAGTGGCGCAGGGCTCGTTCGCAGCTGACTATTCACTAAAGACGGTCGGCGCGATCCGGGCGTCTGCTCAGAAACAGGCGGCGAGTCCGATGCTGGACTCGTGAGAGCGGACGTCAGCGACGAGGACTGTGAGAACGACGACGCAGAGAGGTCTGACGGCGGTTGCAATATGCTTTCAGCTTCCGACGTCGATATGATGCTGAGTTTTTTGAGCCGCCGCTTTTGCCCTGCCTTGGGAGGCTTCTCATCGACCAAACTCTTCCGTCGGGGAACGCGCACGCTCTCGTGGCGGTAGAGGCGATTCTTCGCCAACCCGGTCAAGCTGAGCGAGGAACTGGAGCGGGCGAAGGGAGTACGTTGGACTTTGGGCGCTTGGAAGAGCTCATCCCGGGCGCTGGCATAAGATCGCGCAGCCAGCACTGGCTCAGAGATGACGTCCTGAAGGCCTTGATCGACCTGCAGACGTGCAGTGGGCGAGGAACGGCGGATGACAATCGTATCGGTATCAGAAGTCGGCGTAAAGATGGCTTTGACAGACGCGGTGGAGGAGCGGCGGCTCGGCGTTGATTTGGAAGGCATTTCTACTTTCAAGACGCGGTTCTGTTGGATTTCGCCCCGGAAAGCAGCTAGCACGGAGTCTGTCACCACCGGAGAAATGTCGTCCTTGGCTAACTCCGAGAGCGATTGAATCGTCGGCAAAGGATTGATAACCTCAAATGGTCCATCGAGCGTCGAGGGCACGGAATCGCCTTTCCCGTCAAGATGAATGCTCCCTGTAGGTTCGTTGATCCAATTTTGGCGTGAAGTCGGGCTTCGCGTATGGAGGTCAACCACGCATCCTTTTCTCTTTGACAGGCGGCGGTCAAGTCAAATTGATGACCCTTGCATGTCAAGCTGAATGTACAAGGAAGAGAAGCTGAATGAAAGTGAGTCAGATCATATGCACGGTGTGGCGGCGGACATACTGTCTTCCTCTTCCAAATTCACAACGTCGAACTCAGCGAGAGAAAACCAGTGCCTCGGCTCGTAAACCTTGCCTTTGACCTTCACGAGGATTAAGTAGCCCCCAAGGTACAAGAAAGCGCCGAGGTACTTGGCGTTTATGTTGGCGCCAGTACTGGACGGCCGCGAAGATTGGTAGTGCATCACATCGAGAGAGCCGGCAAGAAGACACGTCCCCAGAGAGGACAGAAAGCTTGGAGTCAGTCTGTGCAAGGTAGAATGCATGGGCGACATGGTTGAAGTGGCCATCGCCGGATGCGTCAGACCGATACGCGAAGCGATCAACGAAGACTTCATGGCGACATCTTGTCGGTGACGAGCCTCGTCCACCGCGCTCGCGACATGTCGCATCGCCTGCGCGGCGCTTTCGACGACAACATCGACGTGGGCACGCACGGTTCACCATCGCGCGAAGGGAATTGTTGGAGCGAAGCTGGTCCAGGAGGAGCGGGTACTTGCAGATTCGCTGGACTGGTTTGATCATGTAGTCGAGAAATGCAAGACGACGAGTGTTCTTGTCCTTTCGTCCGTCAGTAAGCCCCTCTTTTGAATTCGTTCGTGATCGAACTCTACGAACGGCATCATCCATCGAAGTGAGCGACGAGGTCTTTGTACGGCTTTCGTGGGACGAAGGGAATTGTAGTGCCTGCTCCAAACTGTCGCTAGGAGGATGGTTCGCGCTGCCCAGAGATTCTGCATCCATGTTGGCGACCATGCAAGCGCATTGGTGTTCATACGCTTCCCATTCCACCTGGTACTGGTCCCGAATGAGATGTACGATCTGCAATGCCGATGGGTGGCCTATGCAGAATGTCTGGTACGCGTCAAAGCGCGATGCCTGAGGCCAATTAGATTTTCCTCGGAGATCACCAGCGTCGTTTCACATACTTCGGTCGCGAACTTGGCCGATACTTGCTCGACAGCTGCGTCGATATTGCGTATTCGCTCTACTTGCTCCGGAGCTCCAACGTCATCCGGCAATATCTCCATGGGAAAACCAAGTGGTAACATCGCTGTGCGAAGTTCTTGCACGAAGTTTTCATGTAACTGCAAGACCTCTTCTGCATTACGTGTTAACAGGTCGACTTGGTGATCTGTGAAGAGCTGTCGCGCCGAGGGCTTCGGTTTTGATTGGATGGTGGTGAGGGGGTGGAGCCCAGGATCAAAAAGCATAGTGGTTCTTGGGAGATGTGTAAAAGAATTGCTTCTGGAGCTGGAGCCGCGGCTGAATGTGGAAGCAGTCCTGCACAACGTAGGCAAAGTACGCAAGTAGATCTTGGAGAGAGAGGGTGTTCAGCAGGGCCCAGATAATAGAAAAGCGGCTTACCGAAAAGAGAATGCGCAGGTCGGCGAGATAGCCAACCTCAGTGGTGAGCAGCTCCATGAGAGCGTGGTACTTCCTAACATCGTCCTTGGCCTTTTCCGCATCCCGAGGGTCCGGAAGGCTCGGCTCGCTGCCGGACTCGCTCTCGGTAGAGAGAGCGGGAAACGCCACTTCTATCTCGCGCGCGCTGGATGTACGGGGAGTTGTAGACGAGTCCGAAGAAGCGCGCGGACGACGAGGTGGTGTGTCGGGCTGAGAATCAGGGCTCGCCACGGGAAAAGACGCAGATGGAGAGAGCGGGTCGTGCACGACGACGCATGTTACAGACCGCCGAAGAACTGTCCGTGGGGGTGTCGGTGGCGTCGCGATCCACGTAGGAAGAACAGTTCGACGAAAGGGTGGTTCGGGAGGGATGCTTTCGCTGCTGGGAGGCATGAAAAGAAAAGGTGAGGTTCGCAGGAGGTGGACGGCCGGCGCAAGGACTTGCAGCGTACTCAGGGGTCCGATCGCAGCCTTGTACGTTTCGTTTGAGGTGGCTGCTTTTCAAGCACAGCAACCACCCCTCCTTCTAATTCCCGTTGTCATCGTCTTGAGAGCCCTCTCGGTCCGCATATGGAAATTAGTAAAGGTGCGCATCAGTATCCCTTTATGGAATCTATCCAGAAATTAACCGAATTCTACTAATACAGCTCCAGCCCGTCGTCCGATCGCGAGACAATGGTATATTCCTTGTTTCGCATTCCGCCGTCGCGTTTCCTCCTTGTTCAGAAACTTGCGCAGCCCGCTCACTCCCTCTCCACTGAAGACGTAGTGAGCTGCCTGTTGATCTGCGTCGTAATCCTAGAGTAATCCACTCAGTGTCATCGGCAAGATAGCAGAAAGCCTTGGACGCACCGCAGGAGGGGGATCCGAGAACCGCTGCACGCCCTTGCGCTTGAAGGAGGGGATTCCCGTCGCCGACAGATTTTGCAACCGCATCAGTCGCTTCACGAGCAGATGCGCCGCATCGAGCGTAAGCCGATCGCAGTACGACAGATTCAGGCGTTCCAGGTCCTGCGCATGCTCAGCCAGTGCAAATAGAGCGATATCCGTCATCTTGTGCACTCTGACTAGGCTGAGCCGCCGGATTCCCCGCAGCTCCGCCAGACAGAACACGGACATGTCCGTAAGGCGCCGGCAGACTGGAAACCCGAACGTTAATCTCCCGCTAGGACTTCAATAGTCCTATCACCTACAGCCTACATCGACGCACCGAAGGTTGGTGCATGCCCTAGCCAATTTGACCACTCCACGATCAGTAATTTCGCTGACATGCGCAAGCATAAGAACGTCTAGATGATCGCCCAGCTTGCATATGCTTTCGAGTGCTCTGTCTGTGAGCAACTTGCAGCCGGACAATTGCAGATGCTGAATCTTAGGGGCGTGACTGACTATGCCTTCTATCGCAGCGTCCGTAATACCACCAATGAATGACAGATCCAGAATTCGCAGATTGTCTGCCTTGTGGCGCAGAATCAGCGGCGGCAATTCATCTAACCACGTCTTCGGTCTCGGTGGTAGGGTTTCTCGCAATCGGAGGAGAATGGAATGGGCGTGGACGATCGAGACACAGAGACGGCCGGAAACGCCTTGTCGGTTAATAGCGGACAGCGAGCCAACCGCAAACTACGCAATTTCCTGGAGTTCACGTTATCTTCTGGAGCGGATCTGCTTTCATATCTATCGAAGCTTACTTACCTCGAGAAGAAAAAGATGTCTCGGACCGAGATCGCTGATAGTAGAGGGAGATCGGTCAATTCGAGCTCCACCAGACGCGAGCAAGATTTTACAAGCGCTGTGACAGATGGGTCGGTCAGGCCGACCAGACCGTTCAATTGGATCCACTGCAATGAAAGCGACTTGGCGATTTCGAACACACTGACATCTGTGACCTCTTGGCAGCCGCTCAAGTCCAGCCCGTGCAGGTTCATCGCTGTTTCAGCGAGAATAACAACAGTGCGGTCCGTTGTGCCGGGGAAACCGGAAAGAACCACAGTTTCCAGATGAGGGGCCGCTGCAAAGACTTTGGCCAAGTCGTCATCGGTTACAGCGACTCCGTTTCAAGCTGTTGGAGGACGAGATGCCGGACTCTGCGATATTCCTCGGGTGTCGGTAACCGGTCCACAATCCTCAACATGTCATCATGGAAAGAGGCCCTGTTGAGGGCGAGCATCCCGAAGGACGAACAGAAAAGACGCGCGTGCACGTGACTTGGCAGTTATCTTGCACGAAACATCGGATTTTATCTACTTCCGGCTGTCCGCTGGGTCCGATACCCGTTCTGAGGAAATCCATCAGAAATAAATTGAGAAATGCTCATTCTGTTACCAGAGGCAGCCTCAGGTAGGAAGAAATGATAAAACCTGTCGGTTTCCGTCCCACTGGGCGCATAATTCCGTTGCATTCCGGCATGTTTGCGTGATTTGATTGACGTCGAGCACCGCTTTCCGACACCGATCGCACTCATCCTAGCAACCCAAAAAGGCAATTTTCGGATTGCGAAGCAAAAACACCATCATTCTACGCAGCCTTCCCAGAGTCCTCCTTCAATGATACAATGCGATTGAGAATCAGATAATCACCCTGTTTCCGTGCAGGTTCTACACCCTCTGCCTCATCGAGGCACGCGAGTCGCGAGTCCTTGTCCACCGCAAAGTAAGCCACCCGCAGGCCCTGGAACCTGATACATTCATTCCCAACGAGCTGTTCGCTCGTCGCATGAGGAGTGTCGTCATCCGGAGGTGTTGTTTCCTGGGTACTGGCTCGAGCGCCTTCTCTGTGCGTTCTACACTCTCGCGACGAGCCTCGACGAGTGCACGCTTGGCCAGCGACCAGAACCCAGTCTCGATCATGGCGCCCTTTACAACTTCCAGGCTGTTAGGATCAACATCATCCAAGAAGTCTTTGGACGGCTGGTCGCTCTTGAAAAGCTGATGGAATATCCGCGTTTCGTCGATGCGGACAGGGCTGCCAGAAGCAGCATGTTCCGCGACCCATTGAATGTAGGCTTTCGGCTTCTTGACCTCAGCACCGTCCTCTAACCGGCAAATCAGTTCAACGACCTGCCCAGAGGCTGGATCTGTCTTATACGAGGTACAGGTAATCGGATGAGGTGCCTGGAACAATCCAACGGTCTTTCCGGGCGCAAGACGGAAGTAGTCCTTGGAATCCTCCAGTCTGAAGTCCTCTGCATCGATGTAGATGGTGCGTGTGAATGGAATAGTCGTGGTCCCCAGTGCAGCAACTTTAGGGTGAAGGGGCTTTTCCACCATCAGCAAGTAATTCTCGGGCAAGTTCTCAATCGTGACTTTTAATGCCGCAGAACCATCAACAACCGAGGGGCCGTTCCCTCTAAATGTTGGCGCACGGTCTGTTCGAAACGAGATATTTCGATGTTCGACGAGGACGTGGATACCCCCAGATTGCTGACGAAGGATATGATGGCACCAGGTGGCACACCGCGACGTCGGAGAGCGATCAGTGTATAGAGGCGCGGGTCATCCCATCCGTTGACATATCCCTTCTGAACAAGGGCGAGAATTTTGCGTTTAGACATGATCGTTCCTTCAAGATTGAGCCTGCCGTACTCGGATTGCCTGGGTTTGTAGACTTCGAGAGCGTCGCATAGCCATTCATAGGACTGGCGAGAGGCAACAAATTCGGTTGTACACAGGGAGTGTCTGGCAAATCGTTCAGCACAAGAATTATCGAGAAGGTGGTTACCAACGAGATGTTCTCAAAACTATCCACCAAGCAATGCGTGTAATCATAGGTGGGATACATCTTCCATTTATCATGGGTGCGGTGGTGTGGTGTTTCCAGCACACGATAAGCGGTCAAATCCCACATCTGCGGATTCCCATCCGTGAGGTCCTGCTTCATCCGTAGATTAGCTTCCTTGGGGCGATAGAACCCTTCTTTCATCTTCTCAAACTCCGTGAGCGACTCTGATATCGGTCTTGTCCGATGCACACAGGCCTGAGGAAGCTGCCCGCTCTTCTCTCCTCGAGATGCCTTGATCTCCTCCTCTGTCGTGCTTTTGATACGATGAAGTGAAGCAGAAAACGAAGGACTCACGAGTGCAATGGCAGACATACGCCTTGTCCCGTTTGATCAGCTCCACCGCGAGCTCGTACAGCCGCTGGAAATAGTCGCTCGAGTAGGTGATCTTCCACGGCTCGAATCCAAGCCATCGAACCATCTCCATAATGCTCTCAAAGTATTGCGCCTCCTCCTTTTCCGGATTCGTGTCGTCATATCGCAAGTAGCATTTCCCTCCGTGGGTGCGCTGCGTACCCAAAGTTCACAAAGATAGCTTTTGAGTGGCCGATGTGCAGGAAGCCATTTGGCTCTGGCGGGAAACGCGTGAATACTTTGCCTCCAGTTGCGGCCAAGTGCTGCTTTCGGAACTCGGGGCGGAGCTGGGGGTTCTCCCCAGGCTTATGGAGTTGCCCAAGGAAACCCTCCTCGAAGATGGTTCTCCGGGATGGGGTTTCCGTTTCAGCTGGCTTTTCTGCTTTCGCGGGCGCCTTCTTCGGCTCCTAAAACACAAAAGTCCAATGACTGTCGATATCGAAGGGAGGATTGTACCTTTGCTTTCGGCTTTGCCGCCTCTTTCGCACCGAATTTGTCCAGGAAAACCTTCTCAACGGTGTTCTTGACCTCGAGCGTATTCGCCCAGCGCAGCTCCGGGATGCTCTTGACGCCGCTGATGACCTGCCCGAGGTTCGACCACCCTGTGACAGCTGCAGACGTAGCATACTTGGCGATCTGGTCGTACAGCTCCGCCGCGGTTATGCTGAATCCTGGTCCCGGATTAATTGAATTCGCACGCGTCGAAGGAGCGCGCCATAATGCACACACCTACACCGCACTGCGCATTGAAATCCGCATCGTCGATCGGAGTCGGATGACTCTCGATATACTTGCCCGCGGCTTAACAGCAATTGAATCCACAAGTTTGAGCTCACAGCGAAAGAGCGCTGCGCACCATTAACCTGATCGACGCTCTTCAGCTGCCCACCAACAATCTTCTCCACCACATACGCGCGTTTCTCTTCGCCAGGCGCGTCGACCTTGACGAGCTGGCCCGCAAGCGCAACGATCAGCCCCGCCTGCTTATCGTCCAGCTTCTCCGCGCGCGTGTGCAAAGAGTGCGTTTCGATGATATCCTTCAACTCTGCTGCGATCCTGGGCGATTTCACCGCCTCGATGGCTTTGAGCTGGCTCAGCCCGATAGCGGTTAGCAATCCGACGACGGGATCGAGTGCTGGGTCGATTTTGCGGGCTTCGACATCGCGGAGCGCACGTATTGTGAATGGGATACAAGTTACAAGTGTACGTTCGTTCCGGGGCGGTGCTCTTATACGTGGGCTGGTCGAGTCAATTTTAAAGATAGAGAGTGTTTAAACACGCATAAATAACGCGTCCACTGATATCGATTCCATGTAGAGAGAGTTACAAACTGAGTACGGAAGCCTTGTGGGTTTGTCTGGGGTTGGTATACAAGAATGAATGAGGGTTCCAACATGCCACAATCGCCGAAGTCGGAACTTGTAGAAAAAAAAGAAACGTCCTGATGATACTTAGCCTCAGGCTAGTCTTCTCAGTGGTTGTTGGCAGAGCTGCTGTTGTCAGAGCCGCTGCGCCCGCTCCCGGTATCAGGCGCAGGGGACGAGCGGCGCCCAAAGAGGAGCGACGACGCGTACTGCTCCGCCGCGCTCAACGTATTGCGCAGACTCCGACGCACGCTCCGCCCACGGGGCTCCCCACCACCGCTGCTACCACCACCAGCACCACCGAGCGCCGATTGCACCGAGTCCTGCAACTCCCTTACCACCTGCGGGCCAGGTGACGCCGGCTCGTGATACGGCCACACCACGCTCGACGCCGCCGTCTGCGTCTGCGTCTGCGGACGCAGAGTAGTCGAATCTAGCACAGAAGGCACCGACCCGCTCGAATCCGCCTCAACAAGCGGCGGCCTCCGCTGCACCGCGCGCGGCGTCTGCTGCACACCCGCACCCGCACCCGCACCATCCCTCCCTCTCCCGCCCCTGCGTCCCCCGCCCATGCCCGATCTCCGCATAGTTCAAATCCGGCGTCAGCGCCCCGTTCCCCGGGCTCCCCGGCGCCGGCTCCTGATACGTCCGAAAGAACCCGCCCACGGACGCGTTCGTGCGCGCGCTGCGGTTCGACGCGCCGTCGCTCGCCGGCGGCGAGCGCGACGTCTCCACGATGGGCAGCATGTCCGCCACCCGCGCGCGGGCTGCCGCGTCGCGCGCGAGGGGCCCGCCACCGGGACCGCTGTTGCTGCCGCTGCTGCCATGACCTGTGCGTTGAGCCTCGCGGACGCGCCGCGCAATTCAGTGGGCGCCGTAGCCGAACGTGTTGGTTGCTGGCGCTGGAACACAGGCTGCTGCTGGGCGGGCGGGGGCGGGGCGGGACGGTCGGCAACGTGACGGGACGATGGCCGCGGGCCGAAGCGAGCTGCTGGAGATGGAGGAACATCCTCCGCGACCCAAACTCGTCCTCTTCCTCCATTTCCTCGGGATCGGGCTCAGGCGTGTCTTCCTCGCGATACGCCTCGGCGTCGATCTCATCCTCCTCGTCCTCCGTGTCGTCGGTCCCATTCATCTCAGTCAGATGATCAAACAGCTCCGTCAAAAACGCCCGGAGCTGGGAAACTCCTTTCCCGGAGTAAAACACAAAAAGCCATCTGCTGCGTCGAGCTGAATTCCTGCGGCGGACGTGAGCATCTCGAAGCTTGAAGAATCGCTGAACACGCTTACGTTCGGCGGCTCGCGGCAGAACCGCTGCAGCTCCGGCTGCCGGAAGGCAGGCACACCGGTCAGACTCAGATGCGTGAGCTTATGCAGCTTTTGGAGCAAAAAGTGGACGGCCATGACAGAAATCTGGTCGCAATACGAAAGGTGTATGCGCTCCAGCGTCGCGTGGCGATCCGCAAGCGAGAAGATGGCCTCATCCGTCAGGTTGTTCACCCTGACCAGCCCCACTCTTCTGAGCTTCGGCAACGCGGACAACTCGAAGACCGACATGTCCGTCAGAAGAACACAATCTGTCACCATCCGATCAGACCGACCGACCGGAAAACCCGGATCCAAGCAACTTACTGGCAAAGTCGATGTAGCGCAACCGGGTGCATGACCTCGCCAACGTGCGAACGGAGCGGTCGGTGATTTTGGCTGCGTGTCCGAGGTGGAGGTAGTGCAGATACCGCCCGAGCTTGCAGATGTTCTCCACCGACCTGTCCGTCAGCAGCCCGCACTTGGAGAGCACGAGATTGCGGATGCGCGGCGCGTGGGCGATGATTGCCGTCGACGGCGTCGTCCGTGACGAGCGAGCACGCCGTGAGATCGAGCATGCGCAGTGCTCGAACGGAGCCGAGAGCACGAGCGGGGGCAGGTCGTCGGAGGGCACGCTCGACGGGAAAGGGTTCGGCTCTGGGCCGTTGGCCGCGTCCGGTTTGAGCGGCGCCGGGAACGCGGCATCGGTCAGCTCCGGACAATGGGACAAGCGCATCTCCCGCATGTGGTTCGAGTGGGTCCATATGTCCCGGATGGAGATGTCGGTGATGAGCTTGCAAGGTCGATCTCGAGGAGAAGGGGGCAGGAGTGCGCGAGGGCGGAGACGGAACGGTCGGTGAGCTGCTCGAGGCCGCTGAGCTTGACGCGGCGGAGAAGCGGGCAGTTGTTGGCGAGAGCGAGGATGCCGCGGTCGGACACGCGCTTGCAGCCTGCAAGGTTGATGCCCTGGAGACGCAGTGCGGAGGACGCGAGGCCGACGATCGCGGTATTGGAGGTGTTGGTGACGCCGGTCAAATCGATGGCGACGAGGTTGGCGAAGCACGGGAGAACCTGATTGAGGGCCTCTGCTGATATGTGCTCGCAGTTGACGAGAGTCAGCGCTCAAGGCGGTCGCAGCGTGCAAGGATAGTGAATGTGCGATCTTTGAGATCTTTTCCGAGAGAGAGGAAGTTTAGGCGGCGAATGAAGCTGGCATAGGTGAATGTCTGGTCGGGCGAGTCTAGGAGCGCGCCATCTTTGCGAGGGTGTCGAAGCGGGGAAAGGCGGGTTTGTGCCAGAGCAGCTCTACGGAACACTCGCACCAAGTGCGACATACCTGCAAGGCGGCGAGGAGATCCTTGACTGCATGGAGATGCTTGAGGATGTGTATGAGGATTTCCGGCGGCAGACGGGCCATGGGACTGAGGAGGAGGGTCGGGGGGAGGAGGGAGAGCCGCTTGGAGCGAGTCCACTGTGCCGGGGAGAGGACGAGGGCATCGGAGTCGTCCTCGGCGACAAGCTCGCGGTCTGCGTTGGGGTCGTCGTCGTCGTCGTCGGAGAGGGAGCGGGAGGAGACATTCTTGTGTTTGTAGAGAGTGGGAGCCATGGTGGTTGTGTGTAACGTGACAACATCTCATGATGGACGGCGACTTGTGTGGCCCAGAACTCTACGCTGTCCGCCGCGCACAATGGCTCACTCCGACTGCAGTTCACCCCCGGCCGGCAGAGCCTTCCTCGTCACGCAGAAAACTCGAACAGGTGCTGAGCGCGCCCGGCGCCATCACGGACGATGAGGTCTGGTACGGCAGCGTCGAAAAAAATATGGAAGGGACTCGGCGCAGGCGGCCGTCTGAAGCGTCGGCTCCCGATGAAGCTCGTCGTGCGCCGTTTGCTAATTTTTTACGTTGTCTATTTTTCACACCAGCGGGACAGATCAAGATAATACACTCTGCATGGTTGCGCGACAATACTTGGCCCGTGGGAGCCACGGCGCCCGAGCCCGACGACGAGGTGCAGGAGCCCCAGATCGCACCCGCGCCCATACTGCTGCCAAACTCTGCGACGTCCTCGGGTGTGTGGACACTGGTCGGCAGCCCCGGAGACGCGTCGGGCTGAAGGCGAAAGTTTTTTCTGTGTACTATAACTACAAATGCTCATGTTCGCGACGGCGGAGAGACCTGGCGCTCATGAAGACACAGTGGGACGAGTCGGGGCAGGCACGCACCAAAATGACGCCGTCTCCGCGAACGAATAGCATGGGTATTTTTCTTTTGGCAACCTGAGGAGGGGTAAGAGTGTGAAGATGGATTGTCTGCAGGCGTACATTGACGGTCGCGGCCTGGCCTAGAGGAGCAGCGTCGACGAGGAGGATGGTCTCTTCGACGTCGCTGATGATGAGGTTCATGTGTCCATCGTATGCCTGGAGAGGGATGAGAGCGGCAGGGGAAAGAGAATTGGGCTGACGTGTAAGATGCCCGTAAGCTGTCTGTCGCCGCGGAGTTTGACAAAGACACGCTCTGAGAGAGAGAGTCGGATGAGGTCGAATGGCTCCTGGATGGAGGACATGATGTGGCTGTGCTATTATTCCTTGTCTCATGCCTGCAAGTCGTTTCTTGTAATTCTCTGAAATGGCTGCTGATCTCTTGCAGAAACATTACTGCGACTACTGCGACGTGTTTCTGACCCACGACTCCACCTCGGGTAACCAACTTGATTCTGTTTGGATTTTGCTGACTCGTCTCTAGTGCGCAAGGCCCACAACAGCGGTCGTAATCACCTGTCGAATGTGCGGGACTACTACGCGTCGCTCGGGCACGACAAGGCGCAGAGCATCATCGACCAGATCACTTCTGCTTACGAGAGCGGCGGTGGTCCTCCTCCCGGCGGCTTCGGCTTTGGTCCCCAGCACCTCGGCGGTCCTCCCCCGGGCTTCCCGGCTTTCGTATGTTTTATCTTATCTCTCTGACCACTCTAATATTTTATCAGCTCGTCCGCCCTTCCCGCCCATGATGGGTGGCCCTCCGCCCTTCCCACCCGCCGGCGGCCCTCCCGGTGCATTCCCCGCAGGTACATCCGACCCAATTCTCATCCATAGTCTTCCTAAATCTCCCTCAGGTGCCCCGCCATTCCCTCCGCCAGGAGTCATGCCCCCCTTCGCACCCAACGGTGGCCCCCCGCCCCCAGGCAACTTCGGCGCTCCGGCCCCGAACATGTCCGGCGGCCCCCGTCAGGCCCCCCGGCCCGGGCGCCGGACCTACCATCCACCCCGACCGTCTGCGCATGATGGGTGGTGGTCCCCCCAACTAGTTCTCTTCGTAGCCTGTACTCATTTTTTTTGCCAATTTCAATCACGTTCCCGATCTGTTCAAATTTCGTAAAAAATGTTACTCTATTGAACGTGCTTGAGCCCAACTCCCATGTCGACCCAACCGCTCCTCCAGCGCACCGCCGCCAAGCGCATAGCCCTCCCCGTCCGTGTCGAGCCCAAGGTCTCCTTCGCCAACGAACGCACCTTTCTCTCCTGGCTGCACTTTACCGTCGTCCTCGGCGGCCTTGCCGTCGGCTTGCTCAACTTTGGCGATAGCGTCCGTTCCGTTATCCCTCCCAGGCCTCCGCTCACCTCTCTATCACCATCTAGGTCGGCAAAGTCAGCGCGGCGATGTTCTCCGTCATCGGTGCGCTCAAACTCAGCTTCTTGCTTGCCGACCTCTAATCTGAACAGCGATGGGCATCATGGTGTACGCGCTGTACACCTACCACTGGCGCGCCGCGTCTATCCGCAGGGGCGGCCGCGGCCCATACGATGACCGACTGGGGCCTGTGCGTCTCATTTCCCCTTTTTCTTCCATGTTGCTCATGCACTCCCCAGACGGTTCTCTGCATCTCCCTCCTCGGTGCGTCTTGCAGTGTCTTCAAAAGGCTTTGCTCAACCCGACGTCCAGTGGCGATCGTCGTCAACTTTGTACTCCGGTTCACAGCATAGACATTATTCCCTACATTTAACACGCTGTATACTGTACATTTTTATTGCTAGTTCCTACGCTGCCGCTTCGTCCCTGCGCGCGTTGAGACCGTCGCCGACGTGTCGACGGAAGAGATCGACAATGACCGTCGTGCCTAGACGACTTGAGTGAGAAATCTATCTTCGACGCTGAAATACGCACCTGTTTGCGACTGCGCACGCTCCGCGTACTTACGACGCTCTGAGCACGCCCATCCTCTCCCTCCGCGTCAACATCCCCCTCCGCATCCTTCCCATCATCCACCTCCATCCCCTCCTCGCCCTCCTCCTCCACCTTCGTCGCCGCCGCCGCCCCCTGCATCCCCAACCGGTTCTTCAACACCTGAATATCAAACTCCACCTTATCCACCACCTTCTTCGTCTCCACCAACGACGTCGCCGCGTCGATCAGCCCCTCCAGCAGCGCCACGTTGCCCTGCGTCGGCATCACCAAGCGCGTGTGCGAGATCGCCAGCTCCGCCAGCGCCTGCGTCACCTTGGGCGCCACGCTCGCCTTGGGGAACGGCAGCTTGAACGAGCGCAGGTACGCCGGCTGGTGCGCCGCCTTCGTCGCCGCCCCGCCCGCTTGCGACGACGACGACGACGCCGCGGCCGCGGAATCCGTGCGCGTGATGCACTGCTGCAGGTCGTACGCGCTGTTCTTCGGCACGGTCGGCAGCCGCCGGGCGGGCGCGCCGAGGAGCGGCGTCGCGGGGCTGTCGGGGTCCGCGCCCCCGGCGCCGCCTTTGCGCTTGCTGCGCTTCGCGTCGAGGAGCATGCCCGTGAGCGCCGCTTCGTCTTCGACGATGTCGGGCAGGCCGGACTCGATGCCCGCGATGGTGCGCAGGAGGTCGTCGCGCTCGCGCTTGAAGCGCCGCTCGTTCTGCTCCAGGCGTTTGATTTCCATGTACAGCGCCTCTTCTTCGGCGATTTGCTCCGGGGTGCGGCCTTCCAGGCTCGCGACGTACTTTTTGCGCATGACTTCTCGGTCTGGGCCCCCTGTTAGTCGTGGATCGTCAAAGCCTAGAGAGAGACAGCGCACCCTTGTCAAAGTCAACCCTGGCCAGTAGGAGGTTCTTGCTCGCCTCGTCGCCGGCCCAGGGCTGGTTACGGATGAGCTTTCGACATACGGAGCAGTACCGATCCTTGATGTCCTAAATCATTTTTGACTATTTCAGAAGAGCTGCAGAAGGTGTCCAGCATACCTCCATCGTCCTTTCTAGGGAACCGGGATAGTCGTAGCGGTCCAATATGACATACCATCGCGTATCGTACTCGCGCACGATGTTCATCAGGTAGTCCGTCTCTTCTTTCGTCCATTCCGGGTCTGCGGGTCCACCTCGATACGAATCCGCGTGAAAAGCTGAATCGAACGTACCTTCGAGAAATCGATTGTATTCTTCTTGGGTGTATGTGTACGCCATCGGCTGGATGTTATATTTCGCAAACTGGTACTCTGCATTGATTTGCATACCAATGCAAGAAAGGGCGAAGGGCGCACTTACCCTCATCTGGGTCGGCAGAGGCCTTGGTCCAGTGATGGAGCTGCAGCGAATCTGTACGCGCGCCGTTCTTGAACGCGCGCCATTCCCTGTGCGCAGCATTATTCTGATGTACCTCCCTGTCCGGTGTTCCTCCTCACCACTTGATTTTTGAGCTCTGCCCGAGGTTTGGTTTGTGCTTCAGCCGCGGTTTCGCGAGTGTGCGACAAGGGTGGTAGACGAGGGCCCGATTAAAGAAATTAGTTCGCGGGAGATGCCTTCGGGTTTGCGCACGGGCGGAGCGGCGGCTTTCTTTTGCGGAGTGGGTGCGGGTGGGACGAGGTCGAGGCTGAGGGCAGAGCGGATGTCGCCTGCCGCGGCCATGGATGATGGTGGTCACGGTCTAAGCGCTCGATCACGTAGTACGTACAGCCGCAGTCAATACTTGAGTACATTCATTCCTTCTAGCTGTCTCACTCTGACAACCATGAACGCTCTTGAGGATGAGTTTGTGAATGTCTGCGCTGACGGCGACAACGAGTTTCATGGTGCCTGGTCCAACCAGGCCTCAGCAAAGCACACAGCGCCTGCTCTCTCGGCGGCTAATGCCCTCCGCAAGATCTATCCTAACCACTCCCTGGTCATAGCCGCACAGCCAGTTCTAAAGTTCCCCGCAGTGCTCTCCTCGCCGCTGCCGGACACCCCGCTCGTAGCTATCACACGCGCGGGCCTCTTTGCGCGCATCGGCGGTGTCGTGAAGGGCGCTCTCGTCGATACCATTGAGTTCGGCGCCTTTGCAGCCGCGTGGGAGGTCTGTCTGCTGTTTGCACTCCCCGCTCTGCACCGCCTCACCTGTAGTAACTCAGAACCACGACTTCATTGTCTACAGTCTCTCTGTGAGTGCTTCCGGCTCGCGAAACTGACTTTGCAGCTGACGGCTTTTCAGTGGGTCCAGCCGCCGTTCTCTTACTCCTTTCACTTCAT
This sequence comes from Panellus pusillus, assembly GCA_013387415.1. NCBI lineage: Eukaryota > Fungi > Basidiomycota > Agaricomycetes > Agaricales > Mycenaceae > Panellus > Panellus pusillus. Next base: position 3,182 of record QVIE01001607.1, on the reverse strand, counting down.
TCTGCATGAAGGTAAGGAGAGTTTGATGTACGCACCATTGTATTGACGCGCCACCAGGCCCCGAGGACCCTGCCCGCGCCCTCGTCCTTGCCGCGGGCATTTATGCTGAAGAGTTGCACGAGCAAATCTGGGTCTTCAACCAGGGCTTCTGGAATAAGGACCATGCACTCTGGGTCGATGTACAATCCGCTGACTGGAAGGATGTGATCCTCAAAGACGGTACTTATGTGCGAAGTTTACTGTAGGAACAATCTGCTAACGGCCGCACCATTTCCAAGAGTTCAAGACGGCCTTTAAGAAGGATATATACGGATTCTTCAAGTCCGAAGCGATCTACAAGGAGCTCGCGATACCATGGAAGGTACTCGTTCCCTTGACTAATATAAGATCTCTTCTCACTTTGCTTTCTAGCGCGGTCTCATCTTGTGGGGACCTCCTGTGCGTTTTCAAACTCGAAAAAGTCTGTTCGGCTGACACGCAGGTAGGGAAACGGAAAAAACGATCAGTATTAAGGTCGTAATGAAAACCTGTGATGCCTTGGTGAGATCCTGAGACTAAGCTTGACCCAGACTTGATTTCAGAGATCAGGGCTTCGCTCCACTCTATGTTAAGTCGTTCCAAAGTATGTCTCACAAATAATGCTGCGCTTTGCCAGCTGAGAATGTCATGTCAGGCTGGCAGGGGAGGAGGCTTCGATGCAAACCGTGTTTGCCAAGGCGCGGCAGCTCGCGCCGTGCGTCATCGTCCTGGAGGACCTCGATGCGCTGATAAACGACCGCAACCGCTCGTTCTTCCTCAATCAGCTTGACGGCCTGCAGGGGAATGACGGGCTGCTTGTCATCGGGACTACGAACCATTTCGAGCGCCTCGACCCTGGGCTGAGTTCCCGCCCCAGCCGTTTCGACAGGAAATAGTGAGCTTGTTTCCAATATATTGAAGGCGGCACTCATCTCACTCGTTCACCTAGCCTTTTCGACGACCCGGATCGCGACGCCCGCGTGTTGTATGTCAAGTACTGGCAGGACAAGCTAAAGAACAACGACGAGATTGATTTCACTGACGCACTAGTGGAGGAGGTGGCCGACATGACCGCCCAATTCTCCTTTGCTTACCTCAAAGAAGCATTTGTGTCATGCCTGGTGACGCTCGCAGGATGGGAAGGCGAGGATAAGCCGGCGTTCCCTGATGCACTCAAAAAGCAGATCAAGACGCTGCGCAAGCAGCTGGACAAAACCCCCCAGGAGCAAGAAGAGGTAGCCAAGCGCGACTTTAGACCTCTTTTTGACATGCTCTCGGCCGCTGCTATGCCAGTGCAATCGAGAGCTGTCGGTCCCTCAGCCTTGTCCCAGTCGCCGTCCAGCACGGGAGAGCGCAACATCCGCGCTTTTACTGGACCGTCTCGCCTCGGAAAACTCGTGGAATGTGGATTCGCTTTTTGATACGCTCTCAGCTGCTGCCATGCCTTCAAGAGCTGTCAGTCCCCCGGCCTTGTCTCAGTCGTCGCCCAGTACAGGAGAACGTAACATCCGCGCTCTCCTGGACCGTCTTGCCTTGGAAAATTCGTCCAATGTGGATTCAGTGACTCAACAACTGGAGGCGTGGCTCAGGCTGAGCGGGCAGCAAACGCAGTCTGGAGCACCGAGTGCATGGGATTCGCCGCACACCCAGTATTATGAGGGGGCTAAGCTGAACTGATTCGAGTAGCTGTACGACAATGTAATTTGGTATCGTGACCCGTCTGGAGCCTTACGTCATAGCCATTATCCGTTGATAGATTGCTGTGCACCTTCCTGCTTCCGAGTCGAACTTTTCTCCGAGTCTCACACTCCCGCAGTGCCACTTATGTTATTTCTCCGCCCTCCACACTACGGGCAATTTCCTGTAGGGGCGGTCACCTTGTCCTCCCCGTAGAGCCTGCTCTGACCATCGGGAATGCCACCCTCAAAGAGACCGGCCAGCCCGCGTGGCTGCTTGATGACGTTGCTTTCACCGTCTTTTATCCTTGTTCGGCACCGACACCCAACTCACGTAGAGGATTCGATTGGCTATCAAGGTGTGTAGTGGGTTTTATTTGACGTAAACTTACTGAGAAAGTTTTCAGGCCCGTAAGTGCATCGTGCGTGGCTTTCTCTATTTTCGAACCTCCCTGTGTGGCTTCTCTGGCCCATAATCCGTCTGTTTGGGTCCCTGCTGAAGGTGTAGTCGCAAAATACTTTTACTACTGCCGTATTGACCTCTCTCAGATCCCAGCGTACCCGAATGCACCTCTTCTCCACCCTGGGGACTCCCGCAAGCAGTGGCCACTGGTCATATTCTCTCATGGCCTCTGCGGAACTTCCAGGGCATACAGCCAGATTTGTTCTGAGATCGCTGCATCTGGCCGCATCGTTCTTGCTATCGACATCGCGACGGTACCGCCCCAGCCTGCACTGTCCGTCCAGGAAGCCCGGACGAACGAAGGATATTCTACTACCGCACCGCCGACATTAGTGTGAGTACTATAATCTCATCAGAGCTTATCTGACAGTGAGGGCGTACCAGCTTTCCGCCGGAGGCGCCGTCGCTGCACACGCTCCCCATCCGCGCTGATCAGTTGGTGTTCCGCCGGACACGAAATTTACCGCATATATGACGCGTTCTGCTCTTTCGTTCGCGGAAACGCGCCCTCACCACCATCGACGGGGCGTCTCCCGACTTTGCGAGCTGGGCGCCGCCCGACTGCCCAGCTCTCGTCAACTGCGACAACGTTACGCTCATAGGTCACTCCTTTGGCGGTTGTACAGCCCTTTCCACTCTCTCAAATCCGCCGCCGCAGGGGTACCCGTCATTACCCATCGCAAGGTAGTACTGTACGACCCGTGGCTAGATCCGCTGCCGACCCCTGGACCGTCCCCCTCTCATCCGTCTCGGAGACGACCATTATCGGACACGGAAGCTGACACTGACGTGAAGCGGGACACTGACACAGACATCAAGCGACCGGTAGCACTACGCGAAGAGATGCTCGTCATAAACTCACAAGTATTCACCCTTTGGACGGAACACTTCACGCGTCTGGCGAGTGTGGTCGACGCGTGGGAGCCGCAAGGACGCAGGCTGCTTACTTTGGGTGTGCCACTGGCTTCTAGTCATTGGCGATTATTAACCGGCCGCAGTTGGTTCCCGGCACGCGGCCTTCTCTG